>JAIFHC010000226.1:0-50000 GCA_021229015.1 Solen grandis | reverse complement strand
AACGAGACGCACAGTCGAGTGTTAGTGTTGGAGTATTGCCCCCTGCTGGTTCCCGAATCGGAACGATTCGAATAGCCCCCTGGGCTCGGTTTGGAACCCTGGGTACCTGAACAGTTGGGCATTCTTGTCAGCTAAAATTCACGAGTTTTCGCATGTGAAATGGTTAAAAGTAAATTTGGTAATTTGATTCTTGCTATTAGTTAGAAGCATATCCACAACTGCAGTAATCAGAAATTTCTAACCGCCCAGAAACTATTTTACAGTCACCTATAATGCTTTATGCAGTCCACCTTACTTATATTTACACAATTATGTTACACAATTATGTTACACAATTATGTTACACAATTATTTAGACCCAAAATATCCTGCAGCATGCCTTATTACTACGATTTATATTAAATAATAACAAGGAAGCATATAATTGCAACAGTCTAGTCGCGCTCCTCAGCTCTCTGCATTGTTTTTGATCACAAAGGAAATAAGCTTCTATAACTATGAAACTACCCATTGCAATTGTAAATGTTGTTTTACTTATATTACTTATTATCGATATTTTACTCTGAATAAAAGTGTAATTTTTTGTGAGTGTCTACATATTTTTTTTTATCTCTGAAGCTAACTGAATAAATCAGTATATTTTCATATTAATTTAGTATAAAAACATGAGTTTAAAAAAAATTAAAAAAAAAATCTTATGAACGAAAAATGTAAGAGGGGAGCACAGCAGAGTCATGTACAGTGGTCTGAAACCGATACATATATATTTATAATTTCAGATATGGGGCAAGCGAAAGCTGTACTACATCATTTTCTCCTTTTCAGTTTTTCGTGAGGTCGATGTGGGTCGGGGGTCACGAGAGGCCTGACCCCAAACATTTCAGAGCCTTACCACCCAGGCATCGCACGACAATCGGCTGATAGATTGACGTCAAAGGTCACCGAGGGTGGTTAATGATGGACTCCATAGCAACTGCGGAAAAAACATCAGATTATCACAAATTAAGATAGAATTAACACAAACATTTTTATGCTGCGATTAAAAGATTTGAAATTAAACAAACATGAATACAGGAAGGAATTCCACGAACATCTGTCATTAGCTCTTCAGAGTAAAATATACAAGTTTGATGTGAATTGATCAAAGGCTGGCTTAATATACGATAAACCCGTTTTAAACACGATTTATTGAAAACATTTTTTTTATAAGTTAGCAGGGACAATTATGTATCGAGTTGATACTTAATTCATTAAGCTACCCTTAGAATTAAACAAAATTAATGGTATGCCTTCAAAACGTCTAGAAAAAAAGCTTTAAGAATTTGTCAACTATTAAAAAAGTAACGAAAATGATATTAATGATAATAGTGATTATGTATGTCCTTTTTCTCAGAGGAAAATGTGAACTCAGATTTTTTTAAGACTTGTGCGATCTATAATTATGATGTGAATTAGCCCTATCGTCTGTTTGAACAAACCGACCTTTATTAGATTGCTTGCAACCCATTTATACTATATTTCTGATAGAACTGCTACATTTAAATTGACGGATAACTGAGTACATATTTTTTTTTTATCTAAGTATAATTATACAAATTTTGAGGTAAAGTAACAAATTTCGATTTTGCCATATATTGTTGATTTCATGCATCAGACAGGTTTCATCATTTTCACAGTGAGAAAATCATATCATATCAGAACAGAACAGAAATTTATTGACATAACTTGAACATATACAGTTCATTGTTAAAAAATATGCTTAAGGATCATTTCTATTATAATGTTTGTTTAAGAAAAGACAACAACTTAATTTGTAATTACCATTTTTATTTATAAAAGTTCTATGAATTTTAACATATTTGGACGAAAGTAATTTTGTACCTTTATCAAACTATACCATACCTTTACCATACCAAAAACATCGTGCAGGAGGGTCCAGGGGACATACAAACGCACAAACATATCACATAGCTGTTGGTGGAAATAAGCAATTAGGCAATTAAGCCCAGGCTATAGAAATCAGATGTCGGCAGGCTCGGAATTAATCCCGGGCTTTTTGATTTCCAATCAACGTAAATGAGCCACACAGGTTAAAAAGCAACGGAAAGGTGTTATTATGGGCGGAAGGTGCATAAGTGGCCGATTTCTATAATTATCCTCAGTGTAAATTGTTTATGTTTGTCGATGGGATGGTATTTATGCGGGTAATCTGGTCAGCTACCTTTCCCTTCCTGCCATCTTTGATTGGACGCACACTACCTCTGAAAAATGAGGCGATTGAACACTATGTTTCGACAGGTTACTCATAAAAATGACAAGAATGTATGAAAGGGAGCACATTAGGAACCCTACTTTACATCAATTTGTTGCTTCCGTTTAATATGGCACGGACATGTGTTCAACGAACATAGGAATAAAGTGTGTCAACACAAAAATTATGAATCAAGAAAATACTTATTTACACAAACAACCGAGATGGAACAGATATAGCTCTCGTGGAAATACATTGTCACGTGACTCCAAAGTAAGATTCTTGCTTCGATCAAACTATAATGACATTATTTTTTTTAATCCCTATTCAAAAGGCAAAGAAAGACACAGCAATGGTTATACCCTGAACAGGTCATTAAAATGAGAATTTTGCAGGGAGTTACTGGTGTCATTAGATAAAGATGAAGATAAAGTAAATTTTGTTGAAATAGTTATTTCATAGGGAGTAATACGCATTTTGTGAATTAATAAACTCTTAGATAACATGTAATTCTGTGACTGGTCGGCACATGAAGCTTCCAAAGTTTATCATTTAAGATGTTTTTGATATTCGAAGCCAATGTGATATTCTGTTTTTATTTCACCTGGTTTGTGTTTAGATTTGTTTTTAACCCTTTCCCTCATATAGACTCATTTTGACGCACTCAACAGGTACCACATAAAGCCTGATCTGCAGAAAACCACTGTTAAACCTTACCAAATTTAATTATAAAGTCCTCATTTCCAGACCACTGAGGAGCAGCGAACAACATAAAACCTGATCAGCCTGCGAGTTACTCGCAGGCTGATCTGGTTTTATGTTGTTCGCATAGGTCTTTTCATGGTTTCCTCTATGAGGGAAAGGGTTAAAGAAATGAAGATATATACCTATACCATATATTATCCATTGATAACCGTCATGATTATCCTATTGAAATTATTATTATGATTTCTGTTTCAATTTCTTACATACTCTAATAGTTTTGAAAGTTCTAAGGACACGGTATTTAAACGGAACAACATGACATTATACAGTACACATAAGTTTAAAATGAAAATTCTCTGACTTCTGGTACATAGCCGGTAAATAAACACATTTATTACTTATAAATCAGGGATACAAATAAAATTATATAAGTAAAATCAGAAGATGAGTTCTTTAAAAAAAAAGAGAGAGAGAAAGCGTATACCCATCACGTCGCTGTTCAAGTTTCATGTGCTCAGACGTAATTCTGATGTTGGTTAGGCGAAAAAAGTTTCCACTAACATCTCCAAGAAAAAAAAGATAAAATAAAAAAATAGGGTCCGTAGGTCGGCTGAACTGTTTTATTTTTAACTTTTTTTTTCCTTTTTCAAATTATATTCTAGCGGAAGTTACAAAAAGCAGTGTTTTGAAACCCAAATGCTACGAAAAAAAAGTCTAGGATCTGTACAAAAAAATAGGGTCGGTCGGGTTAGTGGAAACAAGCATCTTTTATTATTATTATTATTACGCCTTATATTGATTATAATGGTTAAACAGGCGCGTGCCTAGGCTTACGCAAATACGCAGTTGCGTATATTTCGTCCAGAAAATCGAAAATCTAAAAGTGCCAAAACTGCAATAAAAATCGATGCCTAACCCCATTTTTTTTCCGGGGGAGCATGCCGGACCCCCCTAACAAGTCTGCGTATCCCGAATTTAGCCCCAGGCACACCCCTGTTAAAGCGATTCAGACAGAGAGAGAGAGAGAGAGAGAGAGAGAGAAAGAGATTTAGTGGTTTTCTTAATTTTGCTAACGTATGCTAGTTTTACATTTCAGAACTCCAGCCATTGTTTTAGTGCCATAATTCGAGGGCCAGAAAATTCAAAGACCGATATGTTGGTGCAGGCGTCCTTCGCTGAGATTTAATCGCTAGGCAAACACACGTCGTGCTCTCTATCTTAATGGATAATCCCAGATAAAGACACTTACCCGGTGCTGTGGGTGTCAGACGATAATTTGGTAACTAGAATACCCAGCAGGCAGCGCAGCAGGAAGTGACGTATGTTTGTGTATCTAGCGTAATGACAACTCGTGATCGTAAACGAGATACTAATTACTTCACTCGCTGGTAACCGATTTTTTTTGGTCAAAATATTTCAACGGATAAAGGATATTGTTGACTTGGTATAATGAAGAATACTAAAACTGACTAAGATCAGGCAAATCTGTTTCGACTGCCATCAACAATACTTACCACTAAGTAATACTTAAATTAGGTATGAACGCTTTTTACCAGATATCTAAATACATGACTTAGCTAACATTAAGCATCACCCTAATTATTATTTAACACTATTTGTAAAGAATTGAAATATTTGGGTATTTGGTTTTTATTAGAAAAATTCACCCATGAACGGTTTAGAAATACGCCAACTATGTATTGTGGAATTCGAGCCACATCTTAAAAAAATAAATATATGATACGATAATTCCTTTGTCACAACCTAACATGAATGGAAATTTTAAGAATATACAACACATACTTGATGTGAAAAAAAAACAACGTGTATCACACAATCCACTCCATTTAAATGGGCACGAGGATAACATGTTTTTACACGGAAGAAGTGACATTGCTCATTTTCCTTTTTTCTGTGCGATATATTCATTTTATTTCGTATTTAAATCAGTATTTCGTAAAAATATCATAGCCCCCTAACCCTACAATAGTCTGCTTTTGCTTGGTAATATTTCGTTTATATGTATATACATTAGTTCTTTCTCCCTTTCTTGTTTTCTTTCTTTTTAACAAATGAATACATTTTACTTGCTGTCATCTTCCAACGGAGCAATAGCATCTGCTTGTGTTACGTAGTTGTTTTATTTCGTAATGACGAAATGACTGTTCGTAAATACTATATATCAATTCGTAAACAGATTCGTCACTAAGTGTACATTGCATTTAATGTAAAAGTCCGTGTTACTACCCTACTAATAGTAATTATTAATTTCTTATTTTGCTTGGGATTAACGTCCCACCAACACTATTTCAGTCATTTGAGGACTTTTGTATACATTAAACATATAAATAGTGATGGCTTACTGCTGAGACAATTGGGATGATACCATACCCAGTCATATGAACCTGACATTGGACCAACTGCTCCTGGAATTTCCCTTATATACTGAGTGTCAATAGTAACATAATTATAAATTGTATTATCATTTCCAATGTCTAATTTATCTTGGTAAATAGTTTGTTTGTTGGGTTTAACATTCCACCGACAGTATTTCAGTTATTTGGAGACTATGCCTACTTGAGGCATAATAGTGCTGCCACACTGCAGTATCACGCCGTAGACATGTGACATGATACCACACCCAGTCACATTATTCTGACAACGGGCAACCAGTCCTGGAACTACCCTTATATCCTGAGCGCCAAGCAAGGGAACCATACTAGTACCATTTTTTTTCGACGTTGGTATATTGCAGCCGGGGATCGAACCCACTACCTATTCTTTATCGCCCATTGTGGACGGTTCCAAACTGTTAGTAGCATTTTTAATTCAACCCCGTTAATTCATTTGAACGGGCCACTTTTTCCGACGAAATGAACTATTGTTTGACAAACAAAACTATTGTGACATCATACTAGTAGTGCTCATCGGTATATTAAAACGAAATTATTTTTAAATACATTACATTCATTGTTAAGTGAAACAGCAGTATAATTTTGAATCATGCAACAAAATAATAAGAAATGGCAGATATCAGGGCGGCTTGAATTGTGTATGTTCATGTGTATAATTCGAATCTAAAAGGATTGCCACGAAATTCTGTCGTTTTTAGAACTACATAAGAAACATAACGGGACTTCAAGAAACAGAAAATGCGTCTCAGCCCAAGCCTTGACCCCTGGGAGTACAGGCATATCAAAGTCGAGATGGAACAGGGCCCGTTTTACTGGTGCACTGGTTAATGAAATAATTATAAATCATGACAAAATATTTAATGACATGAGGATTCCTCTCTGAAAATCCCCACATCAAAGCCGGAACGGATAAACATTCGATGCTTTTTAAAATCTCATTCCACCGAACTTGAAGTGTAACATCGTCAAATCTCGCCAGCACTCTCACTAAAACGTGATCTATGGCCGATCTGGGATATTACTCTGAGAAACAAATTGAGCGATGATGGAACTCTGATAACAATAAAATCGGAGAATTATCGTGTAATTGTAAAGGTTCCCTTTGATGTTCCGAATCGGGAGAAGATGCAGTACCCGGTTTTTCCATGTGCCGGCATGTTCTGGTTCCCTGGAGCCATTATTCCTCAATACATTACAGGGTACCGGAACATGTGCCGAGGTACCAAAGAAGTCAATCTGTACCAGAAACCTGACACATGCTTACAAATGTCCCACTATTTTCCAGTTTTGGGGGCATTTTTTTTTTTGGCCTAAAATTCTGAAATCTTAAAGATATTATAAAATAATTCTTAGGTAACATCAGGAATAATGAATGACAAAACAGGTTTTGATTGTAATTATCATAAATTACCGGTGAGATAAAATTAACGCAAACATTTTTATGCTGTGATTTCAAAATTTGAAACTAAACAAAATGTAAACAGGAAAAAATTCCACGAACAGCTGTCATTAGCTTTTCAGAATGAATATGCAATAAACAAGTTACCCATTTTAAACTCTATTTGGAAAATGATAATATTATGTGTGTTTGAAAGAACAACTTTTTATCATATTTATACTTAGAACGAACTTGGAACTTTAATAAGACTGATGGTATGCCATCAAAATGTTTTTGTTTATGTTTTGATTTTATCATTTTTGTTGTTATCTTATTTCTTATAATTTTTTTTCCTTTTTTTTTATGTTTTATTATTTTATTTAAAAGGTTTAAAACTTTTTTTTTTTTCCATTCTCAAAAAAAAACACGATTTCATGCTCAAACTCAAAATGAGTATAATATTAAAACTTGAGCCTGAGATCGTACTCAAGTATTTTCAAGAACACGGTTCCTGGTGTACTTAAATCTGTAAATGTCGGACAAATACAAGTTGGTTGACATTGATCTTATTCATGCATGTCTATCCACCCGTAGAGCTACATTTATTCAAATAAATTGCATTGTTCAAAATTTTGATCAGAGATAAGAGGTTGATGATAAAGTCTTTTAAAGCCCCCTTTATGTTGACAAATTCATATGGTATATATACTTTTGATTTTTTTTTTGTGTATGCATTTTTTTTCCCTAAAAGTTCGTCGACCCTTTGCAAGGAAAGGAACCGTCGGTTCTAACGTTGTCAAAACCTAGGCGGTCTCGCTGTCATCACTAATCCGCCTGTCAGTCCGCTGCCATAGTAACGAGGTATCCATTGACATGCTCCGGACAGCGGCGCGGCCTCCGATTACATCAGATGATAGATGGTTGTTTGTACAAGTGGTCCGGTCACCTGTTGGTGTGACCAGCCTGGGACCACAGGGAGGGCGGGCAATGACCCTAGACCCCTGCCTGGGCTCTTTCACAGGGCTTTTCCCTTACCTCAACCCCAATCAGCAAAAAAACCAAAAAAAAAAAAAAACAACTCTTACTTGTTTATTCAATTGTTTCAAAATAGCTACAAGTATATTAACCACTATTAATTCATACTTCCATTATGAAATAATGTATGTTATTTCGCCGTTTTCATTTGTATGTGACGTAGTCACTTACAACTATACTACCCACTTTCAGAGCATCTGATTCTCTTCTTTGAAAACCTCTCATTTAAAAAAAAAATGATCAAACGATTGAGCATAAGTCTAAAAGACAGTTATGCTGCGATGAAGCAAAAGTGAAAAAAAAGAGATATAATGTGTAAAAAAACAACAACATATTTGTGGGACACAATTATTGTCTGTGACATGAGAGCACACAAAAAACTAATTTCTTTGATTTTTCGTAACTGTCTACACATGCGCATTTACCATGCGGACTGATATAGTTTTTTTTAATGCAAAGGGGCTCGTAACTAATTTTGGATAGCAATATATATGCAGGTTTCGGTCGTTTTATGGTGTTACAATAACTCATGGAGGTATCTGAGGTAGAAAGTTTGAAGTCCGATACATACTAATATTCAAAGCAACACATCGACCTCAGATACCTTCAGGTGTTATTGTAGCACTATAAAATGACTGAAATCTGTATATTTACTATCCGAAAATAGTTACGAGCCTTTTTACCAGTAACACTGACCTTCGCAGCAAAACGTTTGCATTATTACTGCAATGGGTATTTGGTACAAGTGCTCGGCAAATGACGAATTAGACAGATTTCTGATGTTCGTGACTGAGTACATAAAAAAATAAAATAAAATAAAATAAAATAAATAAATAAATAAATAAATAAATAAATAAATAAATAAATAAATAAATAAAGTTTCCCAGCAGATCTCCAGCTCGTCAAACCCTCTTTCACTTGAGACACACACAACTCCGGTGCCTTCAGCGCTTTGATTCTTTTATTTGGTCTAACTCTTCAAAATATAGATTGTCTTAGATCTTTTAAATTATCTTTATGTATATGTTAGTTAGTTCTGTAGAACAGATACGGATGCTACACTAACATACTAAGTTGCATGTTTTATTTGGATACACTGATAGCACTGTGAAAAATAATCGAATAACTATTTGATGAACGCACTGCTGCTCTACTGTACTTATAAAAAATAGTTGGTATCTATGAGAGCAGCTAGATATAGTATCCTGTTTGGACCTCTACACAAAGTAACACACAGACATATACAGTGATGCAGCGTTTGCACTGGATGATAAATATAGATAGCCACTAAATCAAAATAAAATCAAGCTATCGCTTATATATTACTATGAAATTGGGTATTGTAATTATCAACTCTTTATTTTTTAATGTTGTTGATTCTCCCGTCTGCGTATGTGAAAAGATAGAAACATGCTAAAATAATGTCAGAAATGTTATGCTATATGAAAATCCATCGACGACTACGTTTGATACTTAATTTTATGGAGATTCCAATTTTCACAATTCAAGTAAATAATGTTGTATTTAATTCAGTTTAAAATTTCACATTTTCCTACATTTCTTTATTTCACTCGCTCTCATCTTCTCGTACCAGATTTGATAAAATGCACAACTATTGCCATATTCTGTTAAGAGTTAATTTATGATATATGAACATACTAAAATTCATATTATACCGTTGTGAATATATACTCGCTCTATAATGCTATAAGCTTCCATTTAAATCATTTTCTCAAACTGAGATCATACTCATATGAGTATACTCATGAATGCACCATATGGGAATTAAAATATGTTTGAATTAAATATAGTTCAGCTCAAGATTTGCACGCGCATCTCGCTATTTTCACTGTGCAGCAAACGATCTACGGACAAACAAAACAACGATATAGCGTGGCATGATCTTATTGCTCTATTGTTCGAAAAAGAATAAAGATAGGGAACTAAAATATAAAAATAAAGACAACTATAAAATGGATGAAGTTATTAAAATCTATATATCTGATAAAGTAATCTATTTTTAATTGCACTCATTCATAAAAAAAGTCATTGAAGGTCAAAGAATGTCGAACCCGATGGATATATTTCACTCCTGTATAGTATATTATTTTCCTGATCTATTTTATACGAATTCTAAGATTGGCAAAGACCATTCCGTAATAACGCAAATTCTCGTTCCCCGCGTGATATGAACCACGCGGAGAACTCTGGGAAATTCTGTTTCGTCTGCTGACAGATGGACGGTAGATAAATTACGCCCTCGTTATCGATATATTACACCTTGCCGCTTCGAATTAATTGAATCACACAAAACTATAGCTTCAGATTTGATAAAGTTATTCCGTAGATATTTTGTCTTCACATTTTCAAAGAAATTAATTAAACGCATTTCAACAAGTTGCTATCAATGAAACGGAATGAAAAATGTATGAGAAGCAATGGTCCCCCTCTTTTTAACGTGTGAAATTATAAAATAAGGCCGACTTTTTCCCTAGGATATTTTGTATACCTCAGGTGCCAAGTTTTGATGGTGACGTTGATATAAGATTAATAAATAACTAAAAATTATTCTGCACTCACAGTTTGATTAGTCTGTTCACACGATTATGATTTTTAAGTATCTTACAAAAACTTGTTACGTCAGAACAAAGGCCTGTTTTTATACCGTTAAGTCAGATTTAGGTCTTTGCGAATAAATGAGACGTGCGAAAATGCACATCTTTCCAATGATATATACGTGATCCGAAACACATTCGTCAAGATTAAAAATCATTACAGCACCTTTTTCGTGAAAATGAAATTTAAGAGGATTGCAAAGCCAAAAATGTTTATCTTTCAGTTGAAATATATGTAGAGAACATTGCAATGTTTCACGTTGTTTTTGGCTATGTAGGACTGTTTCTTGGTAGTATATGATATTAGTGCGTGTTTAATCTGGAATCTCTCGTGTAGAAAGTTTATAAATTTATAATTGGGGGCACATGCTAATTTTATGCAATCTATAGCACTTCGGCGATGACATTGAACAAACACTAAGTATAAGGATTCTTTCGGTTAAAGCGAGTGCGCACACGCATCCCGCCCAATAAAATAATCAAACAAACAAACAAACAAACAAACAAAGACTGACCACATGCACTGAACTTAAAACCGTTCACGAAAATGGTGAATTTACTTACTTTATATAAAAACGTCCAAATTCTTAAGCAAAATATGTACTACCTTTTCACCCCTTCTCTTCATTGTTTTATTATTTCTTTTTTTTGAATCTATCTATTTATGAACACTTGTCAACCAGATGATTTTCTGTATATATGCCTCAATAAAATTATATCCAGTTCTTGATAAAAGTTATAAAGCTATGACTAATATGCATTACACACACTGATTTTATCCTTATTTTATTTTCTAATAGTTTTTTTTTTCAGGTAGTTTTTGACTAATAGTAGGTCTTTGTTTTTGACCTACATATTCTTTTAATTAAAAAAGCTTTGCTTTGCCTACCTGGAAATCATTAAATGCTAATTTGTGAAATAAAAGAAAACTTATCATCACTTTTTGAATAGATTAGAATGGATTGTTGCAAGAAGTTTGTTGCAATAAAGACATTGCTTTTATACTAATAACATCAATTTGATGATACGACTTTATAATAAGACTTTAGCAATTAACCATATAAGTGTGGACAGAATTAATTAACACGCATAGTTAAAACTTCATATACATATTTGACAACTATTAATTTCTTTGTCCGAGGAAGACTGCCAAGAAGAGCTGTCACGGTCAAAACTAAAAGTGAATCGATGGCCACCATTTGGTCAGAAAATCTGTAAAACTCCAAGAAATATATTTGATTGTTTTTTTTTTGGCAACACTGCTCCAATGTTGCCAGGTGGTGGCACGACGTCAATTTATCTGAGTCAGCGAAGTTTATGCCATTTAACTAATGAGTTACTCTAGCAACCGGAAATTTAATTAATGTCATCAACAACAATGACTTATTCTAGAACCCAGAAGAAGACGTCAGTCTGATGTAGATTATTTGGGACGCAAGGAAATCACATGGTCAAAGTTCTGGACTATTGTTAAATAGTATGTCACGGACAAGTTACGGTACTTGTCAACCTGTCGGAGAATCAACTCATTGTCTGTTACAGGTGATTCAGTCTATGTCACAGGTGGCCTTGGCCCAGTAGCTGTTCCTGCTCCACAAGACACGCACAGATAACAAATCCCGCTGTGGCACAAGCCACTTCGACGAGCATCATGCATTCAGCCCATGTCAAGGTGCAACGCGGTTGTTAGGTGTGGCAGTCATTATACAGGTGTCCGTTGATGCTGGGGTTTCCGTTAGATACGGGCGGACACACGGACGGGGGGCCTTGAGGGTGCCGCTAATTATCTTTGACATCGGTATACTGGCACCATTGTGTTCCACTAACGAAGTGGTCGTTAGCAGACCACTTAACACTAATCGATGACGTCATTTCTCTGTTCAGCGATAATCTCTCGTATCACGGAGAAGACTAGAGTCCTCCCGAAATAATTTGCAAGTGAAGAAGCTACATGCATATCTTAAACGGAACAACAACAACAACAACAACAACAACAACAACAACAAGCTTCCTACTTAAATTAAATTTTTAAATATAACAAAATGAAATATTTTTGGTCATGTTTTTGTGTGTGTGGTTCTCTTTTAAATGAACATTTTTCTTTGTATGTCTTTAAAATAGGGCTCATGTGAGTCATTTTCACGTTTATTTTGGAAACGCAACTTTAAAGAACGGCATCAAGCCATGTTTTGTAATGACAAATGTAATGAGTCAAATAGGCAACAAAAAAGAAACAAACAAACAAACAACAAAAAAATTAAATAAATAAATAAATAAAGACCACTTTTAATGTTATGTTTACGGACATTGCGTTTTTTTTTTACTTTTTGTTCATGCAGTTTCTTTTGACATAAATTCTTTTATTAAATGTTTCATGTGTCACTTGCAATGTGTTTGCTCACATTGCATTTCTATCAGAATTTCTTTCGAGTTTCATGATAGTGAGCTGTAGGCCATATATAATTTAAAAAATGCATATTTTACATATAAAAGTGTGCAACCCGAGCAACCGGTTTTTCAGTTTCAAATCTCTACATTGCAGTTTCAGTTTCAAAATCTGCACATTTCAGTTCACACAATCGCAACACTGTTCGTGGATGTAGCAGTATCTGGTGCAATTGCAGTCTCTGTACACGTCTGTTCCGCAAGGCTGTTTATAGAGAAGCTACTTCGACCGTCGGCCATCTCGGCGGTAGTGTTGCCGACAGGAGGCAGGAAAAAAGAGCCATCATATCACTACGAAGGTGGCAACCTGTTAAAGGAATCACAGAACAAACGTAAACATTACAACGGGATCAAAGCACGATGACAAGATAGCATGCCGCGTGTTCCAGACGCTTGCATGTGAAATAAAGCGTTTCATGATGTCTGATAAATTCGATGACGTCTTGAGACGCTTGTTGGCTAATTGAAACTCATACATGGGGTTGAATACAATTGCAAATTGTGCTGGAAACTTATTCCATCTTGTAAGGATAAATGCTCTATTATGTGGAAGAAAAGCTTTCGGGATCGGTCTCACCCCATGGTGTTCTAGACGGTACTGCCTGTGGTCATTTAATTGACTTATAAAATAAGCTTTGACCATTTATTACATTTCATTAATGAATACGAAATATAATTATATAATTGCAGATACTGAATGCTTTATACTGAAATTCGAAACAAATAAAAGTTTGCACACGGAATTCATTTGACATCTAAGTATGTGCACGGAGGTACTTCTAAGTTTTCACATCTCTGGTATGTGAAATTAAAAAAAAATGAACCACGATATAATATTGTTCTTGAACATTTGACATTAAATCTATGCATAAACAACTGTATCCGGATATAAAACTATTTTCTCATATATAACACGTTACACTTAACTAAATTACACCGTGTCACTTGCGTGTTGCCATGCCAGGAATAAACACATTTGACGTCATAACTTAGACTTAATATGACTTATTAAAATGTCTGTTGTTTACGTAATTTATCGCCCATGTTTTGTGATTGATTCTTTAGATATAACTGACTTCGATGGAAAATAATTAATATTTACTGTTATGTTGATTATGTATCGGAAATACACACATTATATCATTATTTTAACTATCCTTTTAGAACTATTTTCTTGGTGTAAGATCTTTAATAATCTGACTTGTTCACAGTCCGGTTCTGATTTTGTTTTATTGTTATGATCGCAGTTTACTGAGTTTAGGTCATATGATAAAAAGAGTCATTATATATCAGCCTTTGTTATTATATATCAGCCTTTATTATATATCAGCCTTTATTATATATCAGCCTTTGTTATTATATATCGGCCTTTGTTATTATATATCAGCCTTTGTTATTATATATCGGCCTTTGTTATTATATATCAGCCTTTGTTATTATATATCAGCCTTTGTTATTATATATCAGCCTTTGTTATTATATATCAGCCTTTGTTAAACGTGTTCATGAAAATGTTATTTAGCTGCCAGAAACTCGATTTTCATGAACTCGTTTAGTAAATGTTGATATGAAATGACAATTCAAGTCAAATCCTTATATAGGCTAACATATGAAATTTTGTGATATAATATTACACGACTTGATTTGTGAGACTTTCTAAAAGTGTTTTCTTTGTGTGTGTTAATTTCTTTATACATATTTATATGTATATTATAAATATTTATATGTGTTCTTTTCCTAAGAAATGAGACTGTTCAAATTTAACATCATTTCGTTTTGTTTTTTTCCATTCAAACAAGTTTTCACAACTTATCCCTCTCGACGATTTTTCAGTTGGATCAGGTAGGCCATGAAAAATCTTTGCCCCTAACCAGGTATTCGAACCAATGACCTCCTGTTCCGCAGTCACGTTGATTATCACTGGACCACGGCGCCCTTAAGTTTAAACATAACTTACTTAATTTCATTTAAATAAATCAATCTCAAACATTTCAAAATGTATTACTTTTTTATAACAGCATGATTGTATAGGTGTCAATAAAATATATATAATATTATTTTTTTTTTAAATTATTTTTGTTGACTAAAAATTCAAAATATTATATTTAACAGTTTATATTAGACAAATAAACACACATGTTTTTGCTCTGATCTGTTTTATTCATAGTCAGTCGCTCTTGCATATACATGTATGTTTTGAAGCTTATTTTTTATTTCTATACGTGTAAATGCACTTATTCTTAGTACCTCAACAATATCAATTTTGAAATTAATACCGGTATCTTAAGAAATGCAATGTAACATTTCGTGCTAAAAAGAGAAGTTTTATCAGAAAAACTCATCGTCATTTTTTAAATTTATCAGTTTATGATCTTATACGAGCATGTGATAAAAGTTATTCCACGTGAATATTCATGTACAAATTTATGATAATAAATTTATAATAATTTGAAAAAAAAGTATAAGAAGCAATAAATGTTTCTTTGCCCTGAAGACTGTCGAATCTGATTTACGATATTGTATGATCAAACAAGGGATACACTGACTAGACAGTTTCTTCCAGGAGCTGTCTGATCGGGGTCTACTCTGTTTGCCGAGGCGTCAAAACACATCTATGCGCAGAAAAGGAAGTGGCTATTATTTTCAATATTTCACTAACTCTGACAGCTTCGCGCTTTACACCTTGAACGTACAGACGGTCTTGAATCAAGGCAAATTTTAGTGTAAGTGAGAGAAAAAGGGTTTCTGTGAATCAGGAACGACTTTTGTGTGGTATTCAGAAAACATGAATCGGTTAGAACCGCTAGAAAGAACGACATCGGAGTGATTAATCATGGAAACAACTTCAAAGTCCAATGTCAGATGTACGGTGTCAGGTTGTTTACACTTGGTTGCCATAGAAACGTAGCATGGCACGTTATCTGGTTAGGATCTCTCCTGTGATCTGTTATCTAAATTGTGGGCGGGGTTATAATTGATTATGGGCGGACTTCAAGTATGAGGAAGGTGCTCGAGTCAGTCCGTGCTGTTATTACGGAAGTTTCTCCGCGGCCATTTTTTTTCTGATCATTTTTTGGGGGCTAATTATAATTAGGGAGGGCGTCATGACTTTTTTTGTTTTGACAATTGTATTTTAATTTGTAAATAGTTCAGGTAATTGTTTAGATATATATATATTTCTCAACGAAAAATTCTGAGACAATATTCAATTGTTATTTTGACAAAATCAGCATATAATTATAACCTTATGTTATTTTCTTACTTGTCTTATTTATTTTAATATTCGAAATATGAAAGGGACACATTTAATTTACAGGTAGTTTGATCTGATAGTAATTTGAAAAGGGTAATAACAGTTACATATATTGTATTAAAATAATGTAATTTGATATGATAGTAACTTGAAAAGTGTAAAACCATGATTGTAATTTGATATAATCGTAATTTGGAAATTGTATTAACAATTATTGTAGTTTGTTACGATATTAATTTGAAAAGTGTAATATCAATTTTGTTGTTTGATACAATGGTATTTTGAAAAGTGTATTAACAATTCTTTTAGTTTGATATGATATTGATTGGAAAAAAGTCTGTATTTCTGAAATTGAAAAGAAAGGAAATTGAATATATTTATGTAATTCTTTTTTCATTTTACTCAAAAAGTTCATTTGTTGATCCAGCGGCCGTGTTTTTAAATTTTTAAATATAAAATATAAAACAGTACTTGTTTTACCACAATTTATTAATAAGATTCTTAATCGTGAAATTTGATTCAATCGTGCATGTTATCGACAGAGTTGCATACAAAGTATCAGTTATCAAGAATATTTATATAAAAAGTGCAATCTACTTATCAGACATATACTAAATTAATGTCAAAACAATAATTTTTATTACATCAAAAATGATATAAATTGTAAGAACTGTTATAAAATACATTCAAATACCATTAATAATTTTAATCTGTATTAAATGATATGTACACATCATGTTATATGATTTTGTGGGTTTTGTTATCGCATTTCCGTGCATATAAGCTTTTAATAAAAAAGCGATTTGGAGAAAATATATCCCTTTTAAATGGTGAACAAATCTTTTTGAGAATGGTTTTACCTTGGATAATTCTATTCCGACAGATGTCCAATTTAAAGCTATCATTAAATACCCATTTTATTTTAAAAAATCTTTTTCATTTTATGGAGCCATTGTTTAATGCAATACAATAAAACATATTTATCTTTTATCTTTTTTTTTTCTTCCGGCAAAGATCCATTATTCTATGAAAAACTTTTGAGTTGCAGAGGTAATCGAGGATAATTTCATGACGTCATCAGATAATGGCGCGGACAAAACAGAACGGCATTATGGGAAACAGTTAGTGTTCGGTTCCGGGTTTTAGCTCCCCATCCGACTTTATGTCGACACTAAAAAGCTTCGAGCCAGTGGATTGTATATACAAACAAACAATTTATTGGTGTAGCTCATGTCTGTTCTGCGAGGAAATGCTATCAAGGAAGAGTTATTCAGCGAGGATGTCATTTTCAAGTTTTCCAAATCGTTTTCTCTCAGAAGTTAGTGGTTTGGGAACCGAAGCCCGCTCCTTTGAAAGCATATGGGTCGTGTCAGGAGAAGTAGGAAGTTTTATAATAGAGGATTTATATATTCCTGAGTAAATTGTTCTCTCGTTTGTAATACATAAAGTGTGGCATTGTGGTATAGCACTCAAGGTTAATTGGAAATAAATTAGAAATTAAATTCCAGATTGCGGGTCTTACTGAGGGCTTCTGCCACTAGGTGGCGCCTGTCGTTAGTCCAACAATGGTTCAAACAATTGCATTATTAAACAGCGTTGTAATCTTGGAACCGGTAAACAAACGAATGCGTTTAGTAATAGGACAGGAACGGGCATTTGACAAGTATAATTAAACTATTTTATTTTTAAGTCTGTTTGGAAACACGTTCGTACTTTTCATAATAAGTTCCTGTTTTGGAACAGTATTTTGCGCCTCCAACGGGGTACAAACCCAGGGCCTTTTGATCCGCAGTCATGATTGTTACCACTGGACTATAGTTCCCTAAACATGTAAACACACAGACTCACTTGTCTTGAGCGGCCAGTCGGTGGAGGTATGAAAAGGGGTCACTTAGCACAAGTGCCTGCTTAATACAGGGTAAATGGTCAATCCTGAAGGCTGGCCGCTTAAAACAGGTGTTTGCTTAGATATTGTGGCTGCTCTCTAGAGGGAAAATATAATCGGACAGGTGGTCGCTTACAAATAAGACAACGCATCAACAACGAAACAATGATTGTGAATGAATAACACAAGTTTGATCTTTTAATAAGATTCTACACTCGAAATTCAAATGTTCATCGCCTGCACAAATTAAAAAAGAAAAAGCAAAACACATTCACTGTATAACAGGAATAGATTATCAGCCCATTGTATGGCTACATCTACTTCAGTTGTGGGTACATTTGAATTCCATACAACATATCAATATTGTCATGTACTTTTTATTTCTTTGTGAAAATGTATATTGAAAATATCTACCCATTATACGAACAGCCCTCTTTTATTGATTGGCAAAAACTGATTTTCATCATAGAACTTGCTTTGCATTTTTTTAATTAAACTTCAATATAAATTAACATATCATTTTTTTAAAAAATAAATTATAGTATAATTAGCATAACAAAATCTTGGCAAAAACAACAATTTCATATAATGTGAATAGACACCGTCAAAGCGTGCACTATAAATGCAATTCTTTTTTTTTTCTTCTTCTTCTTCTTTTTATCATGGTCGGTGTTATTATTTGTATTGTAAGAAAAAAAACAACATTATATGCATTCTTGATTTTCTAAGAGATTGTTTGCGATCCAAACATATCACACTTCTGAAAAAAAAAATACTTTTACGAGATTACTGAAACCCTAGTAAGTTTACAAAGTGTTAAAGTGTATATGTGAATATTAACGATAACGGCCGGACGCTTAAGGCATCGCAGGTTTTCTTTTTTATTTCTTTTAAGTGTGTGGGGTAATATTAACTTTTAAAAATATTTATTATGTAACAATTATGACAAAACAGGCTATCATTAACGTGAAATAAAATAATGAAATCAGCAGAATGATTCAATGAAAAATATTATTAGCAAATAATTTATGATAACACATGCTTAGAAATGAACCCAATAAATATTACAACAGACTGTTGTCAAAAATAAGAAGATTGATTATTTGCATAAAGGAAATAAATAATATCTAATTTTTATATGCATGTGGGGATATTTATAATTATAACATTGCATCCTTAGAGTTTATTCAGCGTCGGATACCCACGGCTGCCTGTTACATCTGTCAGTCGTGTGATACTTGGCTAGTACTTTATCGTTATAAGGATATTCATAAGGGGTACGTCGACCAATCAAAATGCTGCTTACATAAATGAGTACTCTTCAGGTGGAGATCTAAATACTGTAAGTCTGTAAAGGTTTGACTAAGTATATATAGGTTAGTTCATAGTTGCCTTTAACTACACGATATAGTCACAAGGGCGGAGCAAATTAAATAGAAATGAAAATTACTATTTTCAAAAAGAATGCTAAAAATAAATCCTGGATATTTATAATGATTTTAGTTCATTTATTAAAGAAATAGCTCAGTATAAATATTCGATCTGTTTGACTTCAATGAGAAAGGTACAACAATAACAACGACAACGCGTATTTAAATGATAAAATCAAAACCAACCGATAAATAGTTGTTGTTGCAAAATATTGATAAAAAATGAATTGCTGCAAAAATATTGATAACAAGTTGAGTTGTTGCAAAATTTCGATATGTTTTAAATCGTGTCATCATATTAGTATTTGATATGTAAATGCACTCTAATTAGGAATTGTAAACGTATACGTATGTGTATGTTTCCCCGTCTGCTGACCATGTGTATTCTCATTAAAATAAGCTTACTTATTTCTTAACATCGTTCAGTACCCTCAAAAATATTTTTTTAAGTGAAATATATCATTTGGCATGTAGATCTATAGATCTATAAATAAAACATGAACATAATTTCAAAACAATTTCAGCACGAGCTTATTCGTTTAAAACATTATGCAAGTTTGGTTAACAGAAATATTCATCACATATACCTTGAGTCGCCGTCAATATGGCATGTCAGACGTTGCAATATTTAATAATATTTATGTGTTGTATAACTGTATACATGTATATATATTGTATAAATGCATTTATATATGGTATAATCAGATATATATTGTATATAGTTACATATGTTTATGGTATAATTTCAAATATATATTGTATAATTGCTTATTTATGTGTTGTATAATTCCATAAAAAAGGGAATTGTTTACACTTTTGTAATAAAGGATTTCGTTGGACCGTTATTAAGTCTCCCAAACGAAGTTTGGAGACTATATTTTTACTCCGTTTATTCTTCTTCTTCTTTCTTCCATTTTAAGGGCCATATCTCGGAGGCCACCCCACCTGTCTTTACAAAACTTCACACACTTGTAGTCCTCAATAAGTAGTGGTGCCCCCTCTCTCCCCCTGATTTTTGTAAATGTGCGGTCCCTGGAAGTCAGGCCCCGTCCCCTCAAAGATTGAGTTTTGCATAAAAAATGTATTTTAGTTAAATATTTCAAATTTCCAATCCCGAATCATATATCATCTTGTTCCTCATAATGAGAAAAAATGAATAGTACTACTTTGGTCACCCAGGGGTCATGCCCCATCCCTAAATTTTTACTTATGACCTTATATTTCAAAAAATGTTCAGATCTTCACCCCTAAACCATAAAAAACCGTCCCCGGTGGCCGAGTGGTTAGAGGGTCCGCCTCGGGGGCGGGAGGTCGTGGGTTCGATCCCCGGCCGCGACATACCAAAGTCGTAAAAAATGGTACTGTTAAAGCTCCCTTGCTTGGCGCTCAGCATATAAGCCTAGGGTAGTTGCAGGACTGGTTGGCCCGGTGTCAGGATAATGTGACTTGGTGTGGTATCATGCAACATGTCTACGGCGTGATACTGCAGTGTGGCAGCACTATATCTGTCTCAAGTAGACATCATCTCCAAATGACTAAAATACTGTCGTTGGGACGTTAAACCCAACAAACAAACAAACAAACAAACAAACAAACCATAAAACAAAAGGGTCTGTCCCCATCCCGTCAGTTTTACTTCTGACATTTTTCAAAAACCATTGAGAGCCCCACCAATAAATAATATATATTTTTTTGTTCCTCATGATCAGATGAATTGAATGCTACTTCTTTGGTGTTCGCATGGGTCACCATTAGGTCAGGCCCCACCCTCTCAATTTTACTTATGACCTTCGTTTAGGAGACCTAGTAACAGTTCACTGTTACAATTATTACTTGTTTAATCAAATATGGCTCCTTCCATTAGCTGCAACAATGCGGCATTCTGGGGACCCCAAAATTAAGACTATTCTAGACTGATAGCGAAAGAAGAGAAGAAGTTATATGGTTGATCTTAAAAAATTCCAGGTTTTTAATTTCTTGTATGATAACAATGTAACAGTATCCATAGTACATGTATTATGCAAATTTGAATATGTTAATTTTTGCAAAAATGATAACAATCGTACAAGAATCTCGTTGTCACAACTCCTCCAAAACGGCTCGATGGATTTGGTTGAAACTCGATGTACCATATGTAGATGTGCGTGAAGCAAGATCGTCGCCTACAGACAGCGGTAAGGGGAGAAATCAGACTAAGAATTTCTTCTTATGAAGATGTATATGGAATAAGAAAGTTTTGACTCTGTAACCAAGTAAAACCCTACAGCTCCGATCTGGAATCGAACTCGGGGCCCTTAGGTCCCCAAAATACCGCATTTTTGCAGTTCATGGAAGGAGAAAGCTTTGATTAAATAACGGTCCAGTGAAATCCTTTGTTACAAAAGTGTAAACAATTCCTATGATTCAATTATAGAACATACATGTATATACACCGTTTATACCATAAATATATTTGAAATTATACAACATATATATGACTTTTAAAGTTATAAAAATATAAAAATTATAAAATATATATGGAATTATACAACACATCAATAAGCAATTATACAATATATATTTGAAATTATACCATAAACATATGCAACTATATACAATATATATCTGATTATACCATATATAAATGCATTTATACAATATATATATACAGTTATACAACAAATATATGGTTATTGAATATTACAACGTCTGACATGCATACGTCAACAAAAACTTAATTTAATGGATATTTGAAACGTAATGCTTATATTACTAAGAAAACAAAAGAAAAAAATGATAATATTGATGTCCCTTTTTCGTGTTTTTATTGCATTTTTTTTCATCACGCACTTTTCATCTCTTCTTAACACTCTTAGTGATTTTCTATGTTCCCAAACGTTCTAAATAAATCACATGAACAGTCTACAGAGAAAAGAAACTATTTTTGAATGTTCCTATTTCAAAGTTACAATACTGGTGCCTATTTCAAAGTTTCAGTACTGGTGTCTTTTTCAAAGTTACAATACTGGTGCCTATTTCAAAGTTACAATACTTGTGCCTATTTCAAAGTTATAATACTGGTGCCTATTTCAAAGTTACAATACTGGTGCCTATTTCAAAGTTATAATACTGTTCAAACTCACGTTCTCAGATGTCAACAAAAGTGCTAGATATTCTTTCCCTGTGTTGTGGTTATGGTGACTAAAATAACGTTCATGTATGCAAATTAGTATGCTTCTATTTATTACGGACACATACGAGTAATGGTGGTGGGATTGTGGGATACAAAAGTCGGCAATTTTATATCCATTGACATCCTGAAGTAGTTCACGATGTAGACCATTTCATTCCGGAATGAGACGTTAACGTACATAAATTAACGAGCACTTCCTGAACATCAACCGAACACTTCCTGAACATCAACCGAGCACTTCCTGAACATCAACCGAGCACTTCCTGAACATCTAATCTACATGCTATTGTAAAATCCCACACATTGTTCAATGGAAATAAACATACATCTAAGATTTCCCCCCACAGATTGTTCAGTTTAAATCAGTTAATTATACCAGGTATTGCCGATCCTTTGATTAATGGTCTATGAATGACACTAAACAGTTTTATTCTTTTCAAACACCATTTCTTTTCAATCGTGTGTTTTGACGCCTTGGCAAACAGAGCAGACCCAGATCAGACAGCTCATTCTAAGAGCTGTCTGGTCACATCTCCTCTGTATGCTCATGCAATGTTGTAGCTTGGATTCTAAACAGTCTGCACGGCAAAAAAAAAAAAGAAAAAAAAAGACACTTTCATAAATCAGTGTAGCGATACCACGTGACCGTGACGTCACTAAAGGTATCAATAATAATACAAAATTCCTCAACATTATATCCGCTTGAAAATTACCCTAAGTATTTCATTTCATCATTGATTTCTTTGAGACACGTGTCAGTCTAAGGAGAAGAATTTAAGATTTCCATGAAATATAGGATATCCATCAGCAGCTGAGCGGTTTTTCAAGCACTACGCGAAACCTTGGAATTTGTATGTGAGTGGACTACAGTTCCAAGCTATTTTGTAGTAATTTTGAAAATATATAGATTTTCCCTTTATGGCATTGTCACTGACCTAAATATACTTGATACTTGTTCTGTAAGAGGTTATGTACAATGTCATATGCGCATATGAAGAAAAAAACAACTGTATATATCTTAAGAATAACTGTGAACATGGTATGAATAGTATAACACCCAGGAATACCCATGAAGGTTTGTAGCAAATATAAAATAAACTATGATATTTTCCGGAGACAAATTTATGTTTGAGTGAGTCAATCAAGCAGTGTTTTGGAAATTATTTCCGACATTTACTAGAATTCATTTTACCCGCCCCTGCAGCAGTTACTTCCCTTGATCAGTCACCAAATTCATTTCACTCCGAAATGAGTTGTAAACCTACGTAATTTAAAATCAACAAGCACTTCCCGAACCTCTAATCGACTTAATGCATGGAATTATATTGTGACCATTGAGATTGTAGTATTTCAAAATTTTCGATCGGTTTAACTTGTTAAACCACGAGGTTTAATTGCGCATGCGTGTAGAGGTGACTTGGATAGTATCGTCAAAACATAATTCCATAAATTAAGTAGGTTAATGTTTGTTATCGAGGGTTAAACCCATACATGCTGGTGAATAATTCCACATATTGTTCAATGGGAATTAAACATAAATTTGAAATATTTCCCAAGTCAGTGATTTGTCAATTTACATCAGCGTATTATACAGGGTATTGTCGATCGCCTGGTGAAATGGTTTATACGTCGGATTTATTTCATATAAAAAAAACATTCAAAATGATGAAATAGGGATACATAAGGATTACGTTGGCGTCAGAGTTTAGAGTAGCGTAGTCTGAGGAGTATGTGCTCAAAGAATTATAAATGTGTTCAGTATTTTTCCAGTTTCCAATGAAATCTAACACTCCATTACACTCGTATAACGTATCATTATACATTTTACTTTGAGAAATAAGTGAAAATAGGTTTGCATATGAATAACGTCGTGTATTTTCATGAACTTTCTCTGAAATGATTAATATGAATGGTACATAAGGTTGAAATTTAAAAAAAAAAAAAAAATCAAATAAAAGACACCTTTTGCTGACTACTGTATACTTATTATTTTTTAATCGTTGAACATTGCCATCGAAGCGGACTTTCAAGTTTGTTCAGACAGAAGTATACCACTTAATGATAATGATATTACTAATAGCATTATTATTTCAATTTAATCAAGGTAGGATTTTTTTTCATCCTGTATACAGAAACATCCCAACGTTCATTATTCACGTTTTAAACGAATTTGTGGATTAGATTCAAATGTTTGAAAATATAATTATCGAAAAATATTTCAGCTTTAACTGACCTATTAAACATGAAGTATTATTTTTTGGAAATTTATTGATGCAATAAATAAGTAAATAAATGTGGCTTTTTGTCAGCATCCATCTGAAGTATCAACTGGACAGGCGTTGTGTTTTAGGACACTACCCTTTTTTTGATTATTTTGTCCTGATATGCTGGTCATTTGTATATTGAACGAGAACATATATAAACTGCAATGAGTATTGACTTGGCTCTAATTCAACCATTAATACTAAGCGCTAAGAAATACTTAAATACTTTAATATAAATTTGGTAGAAACATATTCCACCATTCCTGTTTTACGAACTATCAAGTACATAACTAACATACCTTAATAAGTAACACTATTTTTCCAAGAACTGAGGTATGTCGGGTATTTTATTAGAGAAACAAGAATGATAAAAATCGCCCTTTAGTATTTCAAGTATTTCAGTATTACTTAGCGCTAAGTATGGTTGGTGGAATTCGATCCTGGTGAAAGCGAATAGCGATTTGACAGAAACTATAATCATGTGACTTGTCGGTAGATGTCTTCAATAATATTTGTTCATACTTTGAAGTTATAGATTTTTATTTACAAAAAGATCTTAATGTATAACGAAGAAAAGAAGTATCAAGTTAGTGCTAAAGGGGAGTAACCACGAAAATGAAACAGGTATAAAAGCGCAAGAGTTGTCTTGTTATGAAGGGAAACAAATTGTATGTAAGTTGAATATACATACTGGTTACGTAATTTCCATTAGCTTTCTTACACAGATGAATGATGGTGTCATATGGAATCCGAAGGATTTGCAAATATGTCCTCTTATACAATGTCTTTACATTTTATTTTCTTTACCAAGAGGTACAAGAGTGTTTTCTTACGTCAACTTATATGCGCCAGAGAACAGTTGACTGAATTTTGTAATGTTTGGAGTAAAGAACGGCAAAAGAGCACTTAAATACGCTTAAATCAATACCCTTCATGTTAACGTTTAGTTTGAACATTTCCTTTCATATTTTTTTCTTTTTCTCATACATAAAAAAAACAACAAAATCATTAGGGCTGTGGATTGCAAGCCACATGGCGATCCGATTTAAATTGCGAATCGGGACATGCAAATCACGAATTGATCCACAAATTACTTTATGTTTTATGTTAAAAAGTTGTGTGTATACATGCATTGCATGTTTTGTTTTTAGTTCTGTAGATTAACATCAAAACTTGTTAAACATGCAAATAAATGGTCACATGCTGTGGCTGAGTTTCAAAAGTCTTAAAATAAGTCTTTGATTTTTTTTTGTTACGTGTATTTATTCATTATTTATGAGTCAAGATCTGCAGCACAATTTGAATGTCAACTGTATTGAAAGCTGCGCTGAGGTCATTCATAACAACTATTTTCACGTGCACGTATCTAACATATCACTGCATTTTGATCACTGCAGTCTCTTCTTCATGGTTTTGTGATATGCACTTTGGTATGAAAGAAGAAATTTCTTCTTTAGTTTCGATATCTTCAACAAATTGCTGTAGGGTAGCTTTTACAAGTACCTTGGAAAAAAACTTTGTGAGAGGTCTGTAATTTTGTAGTTCCATGGGATTACCCTTCTTCATCAGCAAAGGCTGAATCACAGAGCGTCCATTCCTATGAAATGTACCGATGCAGATTTAAGGCACCGTATCGACAATATGGAACGCCACAGTGATCTTTGTGTTGGTAATTGATGTTTAGATGGGCCCAAAGTCATTTTGAGGGATCGTGTTATCATTTGTAGGGTTGTTATTTATCTTGTTGTTGTTATATCATATGTGAGTTGTAATGTATCTTGTTGGGTTGTTTATCATCATGTGGTTTAATATCTCATGTAAGGTTTAAATATACAATGGAGTTGTAATGTCATGTGTGAGTTATAAAGATCATGTGTTGGTTGTTAAGTCATTATATGAGACTGTAATTATAGTGGGTTGATTTGCATTGGTGTGATTGTCCTTCTGTGATTCATTGACTAATGTGTGCAGTTGTCCTCTGTGATGTCCACTTGACTTAATGGGGTGCAGTTGTCTTCTGTATATGTCCACTTGACTTGCTGTGTGATGCATTTTCCCTCTATGATGTTCACTTGACTTGCTATGCGATGCAGTTGTCCTTCTGTGATATCCATTTGGCTTACTGTGCGGTGCAGTTGTCCTTCTGTGATATCCATGATACTGATGCGGTGCAGTTGCCTTCGGAATTCCATTTGTTACTGTGCGTGCAGTTGTCTTTCTGTACTCACTTCATTTAGACCGTTTTATTTTCATCTGTTTTTTATGCTGACTTTACAGTATGTGCTGTATTGTCGGACTAGACCACAATTACCTGCCCTTGGTTACCCTGTATCCGGATGTGCCTACACAGAAAATAGTGACCCTATTTAATGCTGAATTAAGGTGAGTTTTTGACTGAAAGACATGCAATAAAGGATTAAATGCTATAGAACACAGTTAAAATAGTCATAACATGCCCAATTTGGAGGCCTTATTGCACAACAACCTTAAAAGTTGAGCATTAGTACTGAGAGGGGAATTTTTGAGAAAAATGGTGTGAAATGGCCGACCGATGCACTAAATTCATACGTATGTTATTTAACCTTAAATAGGTCAAAAAGTAGTCGGATGACCCCATGTTTAAAATGTACAGAATTATTTCTCTTGAATAGATCTATCTAATGAGGGTAAGTTTGGATGTCAATTTCCCTTACAGAAATTGTCGTTTGTATATATGCTTATATAGAACATATAGTAAAATTAATTGTGGTCTTAGTCCTTCTCTCCTATGTGGTTCATTCGGTACATGTACTGTTCGGATGAAGTCCGAAATGTTGCGAATTGACGATACCGTTATTTCCTTATTTCACTGTTTTCCTGTTTTCATTTATTTAACGTTGTATGTTAAAGGACAACCCAAATTTTAAGATCCCTCGTGTTAGACAATATACAAGTATATTTGCCAACTTTTGAAGTTGCAAAAAGTCACATTCTAGTAGTATTTTTCAGGGGCGTAGCTTGGATTCACTATATGTGTAGGTATGTTTTCCTACCGCGGAGGATCTGTCGGGGGACTTTGGATATTTGCATGGCCGTGTGAACAATCTGATTGGTTTTGAGGCTTTCTTTTTAATGGGAATATACCCATTTTATGTACATTTTCAAGCAATTATTAAATACTCATTAGTAGCCTTTACACTCATGACTCTCACTCATAACACTCTGAGAACAAACGTGCATCTAGATCAGTTGTATGTAAGCACCTAATATCATGAATTTGTAATAATTATTGTTACGTGTGTGTGTTTGAATTACACGTGAGACTGGCATTAGAGTTTCTATTTAATACTTTCTGTTGAAATACCGTGTTTTATCAGTGAGATTAAATCTACATTTTACGTGGGGCCTCCGTGGCCGAGAGGGTGAAGTCGCTGACTTTAACACTCACTCAGCCCCTCACCGCGTGGGTTCGAATCCCGGATTTTCATGTGAGGAAGCCTTCCAGCTGGCTTGCGGTAGGTCGGTGGTTCTACCCGGATATTTCCGTGCATTCGGGGTCTTCCTCCACCTGTAATTAGCTTGACGTTGCTTTAGGACTGAAATACTGTCGAGGCGACGGCAAAAATCAAATAGTCAAGTCATATATATATCTCACAATGTGGGTGATATAAATCTGCCGGGACTACCTATTTACATATAAAGGGTATGTACATGGATATGTAGCAGCAGTAAACATAAAATAAAAACAAAATTTCTTTTGAGTGAATATGGAATACATCTCATCTCGAGGTGATCCATGTACAATCTTAACATTTTCGCGCGCTACGCACTCTTGAATATATTAAACAGAATCAGTTCTCGGTGAGATATTTTCCATTTTCACTCAAAACAAACACATTTCCTCTATGTATTAATCAAACAGTGAAACCTGTTGACGTACTCCCTATAATATAAATTTAATAACAGAAAACACATAATTAGCGTCATATCGATGCATAAATATTACATAAGTAGAACATATAGTTTCGTGCATTAGTGCATTTGCATAAGAAAAAACGTAAGTCTGAAAGGCAATATACAAGTTTCAAGCAAAATTATTAACTTGTCTTAGGTCTGTCGTTTATAAAATATATACCCTTAAACACCCAGAGGAGAAAAGCAAATTTATGTATTTTGCCTCATAAAATCAAATTACCTCAAAGCAGACTTTTTATTACCTAAGATGTGTCTTTTAAGAGATTAACTTAAAAGATAACTGTCATAATTATGGTAATAATTTACGCATGTATGAGTATTGCGTGCGTGTGAATTACGTCTGCAGTAAATGTAATTTCATTTTTGAGATCATATAGATTGTGGTTTTGTCAGTTTACTGAACTGGAAGACCAATTTTTAGTATTTTCAATAATTTAAAATTTAGATAACTGTTGAGATGTTAAAACAAAAATACGTTTTTCCAACTCACCCGTTATTAAAAAATAAATAATTTTACGTTACATATAAACATAATATTGTTTATAATAATTCGAAAGTTCACTTTGATACCATAGCACAGATTCTTTCTAATTGTTTGACCACTATTTCGCCTTTCCGGACTGTTTTTATTTTTAGTCTTTGAAAAAAAATGTGTAGGCATGTGCCTAATGTACCTATAGAAAGCTACGCCAGTGTTTTTATGCAAATTCTCAATAAAAATGCAGTTTATGTTAAAAAAAGCAAATATAATTATGTTTTGTTTTTTTTAGAATGTTCTTACATCAGTGGATTTCATCTGAAAAGATAAAGAAAATATCTCCTAATAAAATACATTGCATTTTACAACATGACAAAACTGTAATTTGTAAAAAGTATTGCAAGTGAATGGAAATCAAAGAAACCTATCTGTTATGTTCAATTGTCTAAGCGAAATGTTTATATTTTATTATGCAATTTTTACTTAAAAATTTTTGTTACAAGAAAAGGCGTTTAAAAAGGGTGTTTTTATTGATCAATATAATAATTTCAACAAATTTTATCAAAAGTTGTTGAATACAGTTTATCATATCACCAGACTTACATTGTGGTATAAACTGTCTATCGAACTTTAACACTCACTCAGCCCATCACCGCGTGGGTTCGTATCCCGGCAGGGTCATTAGGATTTTCATGTGAGGAAGCCTTCCAGCTGGCTTGCGGTAGGTCGGTGGTACTACCCGAATGCCTCCGTGCATTCCGGGTCTTCCCCCTCCTGTAATTAGCTGGACGTCGCTATATGACTGAAATACTGTCGAAGCGACGGTAAACTCAAATAGTCAAGTCAAGTCAAGCCTTAGTCAGAAATAATAGGATAAATAGAATACTTGGTAAGTGTTGAATGAAGATAAGTTTATCCTGCTCGGTTTAGAAAATATAAAACGCTCGCCAAGGATCGCGGTTTATTTTTTATCTTTTCGGATGAAATCCACTGATGTAAAATAGAAATCTTAAAATGTAAAATTAAAATGCAAAACATAACATGTTTACATTTTTTTAAACTAAAACTGATTTTTAATGAGAATTTGCAAAAAAAAATAATAAAAAAATAAATAAATAAAAAAACTAGAATGTGAGTCTTTGCAACTTCAAAAGTTGGTAAATATACTTGTTTGTATATTGTCTAACACAAAGGAATCTTAAAATTTGGGTGTGTCCCTTCACATCCAACATAAAAGAAATGAAAATAAGGAAATGTCCAACTCGATGTCGTCAATGCGCAACATTTCGGACTTCATCGGAACAGTACATGTGCCGAATGAACCACAAAGGAGAGAACAACATCACAGCATACTACCTGTACATAACAGCATATTAATGAACAGGATGTAATTCTAATCAACCGATCACAATGTCAAGTGGACATAACAGAAGGACAACGGCACCACACAGCAAGTCAAGTGCACATTACAGAATGACAACTGCATCACACAGCAAATGAAGTGGACATAACAGAATGACAACTGCATCACACAGCAAGTCAGGTGAACATCACAGAAGGAAAACTGCACCACACAGCAAGTCAATTGAACATCACAGAAGGACAACTGCACCACACAGCAAGTCAGTTGAACATCACAGAAGGAAAATTGCACCACACAGCAATTCAAGTTGATGTAACAGAATGACAACTGCATCACAAAACAAGTCAAATGGACATTACAGAAGGACAACGGCACCACACAGCAAGTCCAGTGGACATCACAGAAGGAATACTGCACCACACAGCAATCCAAGTGGATGTAAAAGAATGACAACTGCATCACACAGCAAGTCAAGTGGACATCACAGAAGGAAACTGCACCACACAGCAATTCAAGTGTATTTAACAAAATGACAACTGCATCACACAGCAAGTTAGGTGAACATCACAGAAGGACAACTGCACCACACAGCAAGTGAATTGAACATCACAGAAGGAAAACTGCACCACACAGCAATTCAAGTGGCTGTAACAGAATGACAACTGCATCACATAGGAAGTCAAGTGGACATCACAGAAGGACAACTACACCACACATTAAGTCAAGTGGAAATCACAGAAGGACAACTGCGCCACCCAAAATGGCAAATCAACCCCACATGATGATATTACAGCCCCATATAATGACTCAACAACCACGCATAATGTCTTTATAACCTCACACAATGACATTACAACTCCATATGATAATATTACAACCTTACATGATGATACTACAACCCCACATGATGATTTAACAACCCAACAAGATGACATTACAGCCTCACATGATGATATAACAACCCAACAAGATGACATAACAACCCCACATGATGATAACACGATCCCTCAAAATGCTATATGGACCCATCTAAACATCAATACAGCTGTGGCGTTCCATAGACAACAAGCAGAAATAGACTTGTCCTTCTGCACGTGACAATCATCATTTATAGCTATTTTGCCCCGCATATAAGTCAATTTTAGTGAATCAGTGAATTACATTGTCTATCTCCAACATCTTAACGAGCATGACTCAAACTGGCCTCTATACCACAGCGATATTATGTCGTATACAAGCGATAAGATACAACGATACTCGTACATTCAATCACTTCATCCTGGCAACAGGTCAGGAACTACCCTAATCACGTGTGCTGCACCAGTACCATATTTAGCTCCGTGATCTGGATTAAACCAACGACCTCCCACTTTCGAGGTGGACGCTCTTACCACAGTGAACAGTCCCCAGTATATTAAATTCATACGCAATTAATGATTAAGCGTATATATACTATGTACATATCAATGTATGACAGCACCGAATTTAAAGACCCATATCAAGGATAAATGTTTCATGTATTTATGAGATTCTACTGAAAGTCTGTTTTTCCTTATGACAGTATTTCTCTAATTGAAACCAAGAATACCTTATACAATGGAAGTACATGTATATCTATATCTATATTTGAGCCTGTATTTCCAAGGAATCCCCTAACTACATGTACTTTAAACTGTTTTGTCATAATTATTGTGTTCAATAATACAATTATCGATATGGCTAATGAGCCGTTCAAGACTAAGTTTGCTGTTAAGTATGGATAAATGTTAACATAGTTTTAACTCTGTTTTTCTTTTTTGATTACATCAAGTACATTAACGATAAATAAAAGCTACTTTAAATATGTATTTGAGAAATGGCGCCTTATAATGAACGTTATTATCTTTATTCAATGGAAATGTGCACATGACTACTTTGGTATCCAGAGAGTAAGAACAGTGGGTCTTATTTAATTAACACTTCCAAGAAACTAAAGGTCAAGTACAGGAAGTTTTACTTTTGAGATAAATGCATTTCATGAAACTCACCAAGTAACTGATATAAAGACAATAGGAAAAGGACATGAACTTAACAAATGAAAGTACAATCAACTGACTATTTTTCTGAACGTACGGAAATTAAACAATCGAAAGTACGTATGGACGAGTAGGCAAAATGGCCGGGAGTGCAAAATCTGCCCAGGAACTTAAGAGTGTTTATGCAGATTTGCACGAAATAGGTCATCGGGCATCATGCACTAAATTCGAATGCAGTAAGCAGCAAATACATTTATAAACATATTGCCAACACTAAGAACACAAGTCTTTGTCGTAGATATATCGGTGACAGAGACGGGTTGATGATTCCTGTTTTGAGAGCAAACCGTTTGTCGAGGATTTGTCTATAAATGTGTAATAGGTGGATATAAACAGCAAAAAACAAGACAAATATCTAACTACACGATTTCCAATGCAAATTTTGAATTTCGACGAGTAGAACAATCTCAGGAAAATTTAGAATAGATATCCTCAAACACGCAAACAAACATACACAATGTCATTCTCCCCCCCCCCTCTCTTTCTTAAAAAAACACATTTCATAGTAGATGTAACTTTAAATGATTAGTTCATGTTTTATATCACCTTTCTCAAGTATTAGTAAAGGTTAGTTCATAGTTGCCTTTTGCCTTTAAAGGCAACTATAAACTAAGCTGTTTAGCACATGGCATTTTCCTTCCACTAACGACAAAACACAAGTGTGAGTTATGTGGTTGCAAAGTCCACATTTATTGATTTTTACAAAAGTGTTGGACTACGCATTATAGTCCACGGTGACTATGAACAAATACTAGCATCTGATTTGACGAGAGGAAAATGCCATGTGCTAACTTCAGTTAGTTTCCGGCGATTTCAAGTGTAAGGTCTTTTGTTGAAATGTTCATTAGCCAAATGCTACATTATAACAGATATCCCCACATACCCCATTCCCCCACCACCCCAAACGACCAGACCCAATGCGTGTGAGCAGTCCTTGGTAAATGCTACTTCATATGAATATGGAAATGCAGGGATACAAATAAAAGGCATATTGATGCATTATGTGCATTTATATGTAATTATAAAAACATGTATACAAATACCCTTCAATTGTTTTAACTGTGAAGGAAACCATATCAAGAGTCAAGGCTGCTGGCTATAGTAAGTCAGGAAATGTTTTATTTATTTTTGCATAAAGCCTGAAGCAGTCTTAGGGGGGACATATTTGCAATTTCAATAAAAAGGCAATACAAATTAATAAAAAAGGACAATAAAACCTGTAATGTAAAAGTTGATTAATCATAATTAATAACAAGAAACACTTCAAATGATGCGAAACGAAGTTTTCAAGTGTCGCCCCAGGGAAGCAAAACTATTTTTAGTAACAGTGACCCTCACGTTGACCCTACTGACATGAAAATCAATCCCAATCTTCCTCTTCCCATATCATACCTCATTCCTAAAAACTCCTAGACACACAAGATTTGTTCACCATATATTCTATAAAGGGAAATAATTCAAAGTGGCATAACTCCTGTTATCGTTGATGAGTCATAATGAAAATTGCAGGTGCACAAGTTCCCATAGTAGGAAGAATCCTGTCCTGTAAAGTTTAATCAAAATTGGCAAAACACTGTAGAAGAAGCACACACAAAATTGTGTCTACGGACGAACATACAGATGGTCGGACGGACAACCCGCTGAGCGCCAAGAAAAGGACCTATACCATTACCGTTTTACGAGTTTGATAGTCGCGGCCGAGTATCGAATCAACGACCTCCTGATTCTACAGTAATAATTAATTAATGGATTGATATTGCCTTCATCTTGGTGTATGATCTTCTAATTAAATTATTTTAATGAAGTTGATTTCTTTATCTTATCTTTGAAATGTTGCTTAAAATTATTGAGCTAAAAGTTTTAAACGTTACCTTTATATTAGTCATGTTAACATGATACAAATATTTTAACATTCTAAACTACCATAGCCTTATATGACGGCATTGTTTACTTCCGGTTTAAACATAACCGTAATTCGGACATATCAATGGGTAAGAACTTCACAAACAAAAGCATAGACTTTCGTAGTAGTCATGCAAAAAGAAGCTGATACGCGAATCGGCGTGTGTAGCATGCACGAATATTGGTACCCGGTTCGCACACACTGATCCGCGAATATCCGAGTACTCGGATACTCGTTACAGCCCTAAAAATTATGTAAATTTGTGACAGGTCACTATATACCATAGACCTTTGGTGAATAATTATGTCTATGATATATACTAAACAAGTACATCGGGTGTTTTCGATTTCACAAAGGGGTGTATTTAACTACATATTGTATGGTGTACAGGAAAGCAACACACATAAAGCAGAATTCAGGGACCGTGAATCGTTATACGCCTTTTTCAATGAGCAAATATATAAATATACTTCGTCGGACATCCGCGGTCAGTCGTTCCATTTCTCTTCATTCATGAATGTATGGAGAGTAGCGTAATCAGCGGCTTAGGGTTATCCGGCGATGATAAAAAACTGATGGTCTTATGGACGGGATTTTTCTTTTTTTTATCAAAGTAGATCAAAGGTCATGTTCAAGGTCAGCTGCATAATGAAGCGGTCCATCCACTTTAGCAAGTATCAATGAAGCACAAAGAGTTTATAGCAGTTTAACCAAAAACAAAATCTTTCCAGCCGCCGCTTCTTTTATCAAAAGTTGGTCAAAGGTCAAGGTTAAGGTAAAAAAAAAGAAGTCAACGGCATAATGTAAAAGTCTATGATATCCACTTAAGCAACTGTTTAAATATTGAAGCAATCAATGAAGGACATAGAAATAATCACAGATTAAATTAAAAAGGTAAACTGTGACGCCCGCCCGTGCATCAACAATGTAAAGGGCGGATTTTTTCGTTGAAAAACCCGTCCAATAAAAGAAAGACAATTATTATATTGGAATATCCATTTCCACGTGCTCTAGCGTTTTCCACCTCTCCACAATACGTTGGATTAGTCTGTCTTTATATTTCATCACCATCGTCCTATCCAGTGTCCTCCGTGTCGGTGTGACGTCAGCGTCAAACCAGATCCTGTAATGGTGTAACAACCCTTCATAGGGGTCCACCACGTGTACCTTAGGACCCGGATGTAGATTAAGTTCGTGCACGAGCAAGTCTTTTGCATCTGCAGTTCTGGCGATATATTTCGACCTTTTCTTGTTTTGGTATACTTTCTTTTCCCTGATGGTTTGTAAAAGCGATACCAACCGGAACTTTTCAGCCATGTCTTTCCCTGAGAACTTGTTTGTTTTATCTTGCCATTCTTTTCTGAAGAAAGAATGGCGGAACACGTAACCACCAGACCTAGGCAGACTGTCAACAAAAAATGTTAAGTTGTTTATATCACGTGCATGAGGAACCAGGAACTCGTCTAAATCCGTATTTATGACAAATTCAGAAGATTCTTTGTTCCTTAACAAGCAGTCATTAATTTGAGCTATTTGACCAAAGTGAGGTATTTGCGCCTTTTTTTCGCTCGGCGGCCATGTGTCGACACGTAATGGTATCGGCCACTGGACAACTTCAACAATACCTTCTTCACGGTATTCGTCCAACACTTGTCTGATGTTCACGGCCGACGAATAGTTATAAAACACGAACTTCTCCGCACCAAGTATTCTGCTAAGTTCAATCCATTCGATAAGCTCATAAGCACGACCATACCTGAAATTAAGCGGAGTCACGCAGTGCGTCAAGCGACGTTTGTAGACTGACTTCCGGATGGGCGTGACGCCAAGTATATATTTGGGCGTATCTATACATTCGTCCCTGACAATGGTCACTCCAGTGGGCACCCCTTGTGTTTTAAGGGGGCAAATGATTTTTACAGAGGAGAAGCTGAAAGAAGTTACGAGTAATAAAAGTTACTGATTATGATTAGAATTTAAAAGTTTATTTTCAATATCAAGTTTAACAGATAACATTATTATACTGATAATTAAAAGCCTGTCTTCTGAAGAATCGATAAGCCTTGGACATTATTAATTATACAGTTTCTTGACAAGGTACAAGACCTTTTATTCCAAGTCGAGGAAAATCATGTCACCCGAGCTTTTCTCAGCCGGGAAACTGTATAACGGATTTATTATATTGCAAAGTTCGATCCAAATTCTGCGTTAATAAATACTTATAACGTGTCATAAACATGTACTCAGTATACATGACGTTATGTACACGGCTTATTTTTTATGCAGAAATAGGACTTTTTATAAACTGTATTTATAATATAGTACAACTAGCATAAAACAACAACAACAACAACAACAACAACAACAACAACAAGATGCATAAAAATAAATAAACAGTTAATAAAACAAAACTTAATTTAGAAAATGAATGCTCCTACAGATAAATGTAATCACCTGTGGGATAAGCTATGCAAGAACCGTACTGTTCCCTTGACGACGTCCAGTGAGCCTTCCTTCACGTCATCATCCCAGTACCACAGCTGACAGTACAAACTCCGTGTCGCTGACACCCCAATCACCGTCACCGTCCGGCTGTCTCCCTGGGCCCAGCTGTCCCAGTAAGCGCTGAACACATATGCACTTCCCTGATCATTGACCGAGAACCAGTTATCCTGCGTGACATCGGCGGGAAGTTGTTTGATCCATGTTTTATGATTGCATTTGTCTTTTTTGAAAGTCCTTTTCGAGCCTATCAAGATGGCTGTGCAGATAAATAGGCTGATCGCGGCTCGCCGAAATCTCAGCCGCATTCTTTGTCACCCCATCTGGCTTATCTTAGACAATCAATAGCATATCAAATGAGTGATTGAAGAGTTTCATTGGTCATGCACAATAAAGTAATTTTCTTCAAGTAAAAGTATTTGATCTATTCGATTTTTTTTTCTTTTCAAAATATTTAATCTGGTTTATTTACAAACAAATTACACTCAATAAAATCTATTTAAATTAGGTAGAAACGCATTCCGCCATGAGATATTATGAAATACATGTATATGTATTTGAGGACATGACTAAGTTAACATGAAATTTTTCTTTATAACTAACTGTTTTAGTAAAGAAATAATGTACATGTATTTTGTTATTTCTATTAGAGAAACAATATAACGAAATTCGCCATTGTTTATGGCAAAGTATGGTTGGTGGAATATACGGCAGTGTCATGACGTAAGGAAGGGTCATGACGTAAGGAAGGGTCATGACGTAATAACTAATCATATCATGTTTTAAAACTAAAAAAAAATAAAAAAAATGCACGCTGAGTGCCAAAGGCCAGTACGATTTCGGATTGTCGTGTACGGATATCGAACACTACACGTTTGGCATTCTTCTTGAACCTAAACTTCACAAATACTGTCCTACCTCACTTTTGACCTACTTAGGAATGATGACGTAAGACAGTGTCGAATAAGAATAAGTATTTTAACAAATTTCATTGGTAGATATTCCTATACTCACGGAATAAAAAGGGTTACGCACCATCTTTTGTTGATATAACTACTACATTGTAGCTGAAACATATGTATATTTCGTATTCACGAAATTTAAATTAAGTGTTCTGACTGAATTACATTTTATTTGATAAATATACTATTATTAGTTATTATAACAAACAAACAAACAAACAAACAAACAAACAAAACAAAAAAACAAACAAACAAACAAACAAACTTGTAATGCTATCAATACCAGGAAGAAGTGCCTTTCATTCATAAACAAAATGATAATGTATCAGCCCTATCTATATTTAAGAGCATACACTATGAATATACTCTTATCATACAATTTTGTGTTATAAAACAGCACTTCCCCCTATCTCTACCAAGATTTAGTACAGTAGTTTTTCATGGTCATTTTCGATGATCGAGTAGTAGAGGTCCTATTCGGTTGCGAAAAGTCGTGGGTTCGATCCCCGATCGTGATATATCAAAAAAGATAAAATTGGTACTTGTAGTTCCCTGCTTGGCGCTCAGAATACAAGGTTAGTTCCAGGACATAGACGGGGCGTTGACTCAGTGGTAACGAGCTGGATTGCTAATCCAGAGGTCCAGTGTTCAAATCGCTGTCGAACCTTGGAAAATTTCTTTTCAGTGTTCCCCGCCTAACTAGAAGCCTAGCGCTGGTTCATCCAGACAGTGGTTAAGGGATTTCGCTTGTATCGGTGCTGTTACTCTGGCACGTTAACACACACACACACACACACACACACACACACAAAACAACAACAAAAAAACAACAACAAAAAACATAGGGCCTATTCGGAACGAGCTAGTGTAACGCACCCGGATTCCATGTATCCGCATCTGTCTGTGTTTAAGTGTACCTAGCACGGGCAACCCTGACAGAAAAAGTCAGAGGTGCTTGGCCATAAAGGCATTCTCTGTCAAAAACCGCACCACCACTATTTTTGCTCGTACTGTATTTTCCATGCATGTGTAACATTATATTCACCTGTAAAAATTACAATACGCTTGAGCAAACAACACTTCCAGGACTGCTTGGCTCGAAGTCAGGATAAGGTGACTGGGTGTGGTATCATGTCACATATTAACGATGTGATACCGCGGTGAGACAGCACTATATCTGTCTCATATAGAAATAGTCTCTAAATGACTGAAATACTGTCGGTGGGACGTTCATACTAAACATTTTATTGTAACATATAATACAAAACAGAAATTAAAAAAAATATTACTCCCGTCTGTCTGTTTCTTTACACATAAGTGGTTTTAGTGTGACAATTGAAATGTTTTAACCGAGAAAAGGTACATACTTCTGGAAGTTCAGATATGCGCTACATTTTTCAAGTCCTGTAGATTAATCCGTAACAAGGGTATTACAAAAACATATAAAACAGGACGTCTTAGCGGTTACATGTTTTTTTTAATTTCTCATTGATTTTTTAGTAGAATGTTAGAGGAAACCCAAAATTTTAAGATTCTTGTTTTAAAAACATGATTGAAAGTATATTTGCCAAATGTTGAGGGTCAAAAAGTCACATTTTATTGTTTTGATGCAAATCGCTAAACTTTCAATAAAAAAGGACAGTTTTAGTTAAAAAACAAACGTGGTATTCATTTTTTCTTAACATTTTCCGATAGCCTTTATATCAGAGGATTGAATACTAGTATCAAAATATAAAGGAAGTCTATCCATTTAAATTTTTTATCAAGAAAAATATAATATAAAATTTCAAAGCTTTTGGGTAGGTTTTGTATATATTTTGATTATTACAATGACTATTTTTGCTCGTACTGTATTGTCCATGCATGTGTAACAATATATTCACCTGTAACTTATAAAACACATCTAAAAGTTACAAATTATAATAAAATATTCTGAAAATATTAATTGATATGTTATTAAAGTATTTAGAATGCAGTCTTTCCAATTTTTTAATGCTATGATTTTTTCCAGTGATGTTTAACCATAAGTTTAATATCTAGAAAGACTTGACTTGACTATTTGGGTTTACCGTCGCTTCGACATAATTGCAGTCATATAGCGACGTCCAGCTAATTACAGGTGGAGGAAGACCCCGAATGCACGGAGGCATCCGGGTAGAACCACCGACCTACCGCAAGCCAGCTGGAAGGCTTCCTCACATGAAAATCCGAATGACCCTGCCGGGATTCGAACCCACGCGGTGAGGGGCTGAGTGAGTGTTAAAGTCAGCGACTTTACCCTCTCGGCCACGGAGGCCCCATATCTAAAAAGAGCATAGTGACCCTTTATTTTTAATTCAAATATATTTTAGTTACAGTCTAAAGTACTTATGTGAACAATTTTAGAAAATTCTGTCCGTTAGAAAACAACAACAAAACAACAACAACAATGTCCGTTAGAAAACAACAACAAAACAAAAAAACAACAACAACAAAAACTCGCTGAAACGCATTAAAGAGGTTTTTGGGTAATGCGAAATACATTGAGTCATATGTAACATTTATGAATGACTGATTTCGGGCTTAGGATCCATGTATCTGTGTTAAAATTTAATCTACTAGACGAAGTTTAAATGAAATTAATTAAAAATGAACTTGTATACCATAGAATCAGAATTCATGAACAAAGAGAACGCGTATGTTTATAGCACTTGTGAAACGTAGATATATAATAACTTCGACCAACTGAGATACACATGCCTTTGAATAAAGGTGTACACATTGAAAGGAAACTATTTGTAATGTTACAATCTGTACAATGTCACAATGTCACATTTTTTTTAACCGTGTATGATACAAATAACGTTCCGAGAAGAATCTTGCCTTTGAAAGGGTTATATTTTCTTGTGTAAAATTGATTGAATGTGTAGCTAAATAGACTATTTAGCGCTGCATAACACAAAGAAGACGGAATAATCTATAGTTCTCTCTTACATTGAAAACTTTAGTTTTAAAAATCTGCTTATTTGAATTAAATACCGATAACACCTTTGCGAACTACTTTCAACGTAACTGACCAAGTACCAAAATTAAATGCATGTATATCTTTAAAAATAGTATGTTTAAAATATTATTATTTTTGTTATTGTTGTTATTAACAGCTTGCAGACGCTTAACGGACAGACGCTTAACAGATAGGCGCTTTACAGACAGACGCTTAACGGTCAGACGCTTAACGGACAGACGCTTAACAGACAGACGCTTTACAGACAGACGCTTTACAGAAGACGCTTAAAAGACAGCCGCTCAACAGGCGACCGCTTGATAGACAGACGCTTAACAGACAGACGCTTAACAGACAGACGCTTGACAGACAGACGCTTAATAGACAGACACTTTTCAGACAGACGCTTGACAGACAGACGCTTGATAGACAGACGCTAAAAAGACAGACTCATAACAGACAGACGCACAACAGAAGTCGCTTGACAGACAGACGCTTTACAGACAGACGCTTTATAGACAGACGCTTAACGGACAAACGCTTAACCTTAACAGACAGACGCTTTACGGACAAACGCTTAACCTTAACAGACAGACGCTTTACAAGCAAACGCTATACGGACAGATGCTTAACAGACAGACTCTTTACAGACAGACGCTCAACAGCTTTACCTTAACAGACAGACACTTTATAGACATACCATTTACAGATAGACGCTTAACCATAACAGATTGACGCTTTACAGACAGACGCTTTACAGACAGACCTTTACAAACAGACGCTTAACCTTAACAGATTGAGCTTAACAGACAACCGCTTTACAGACAGACGCTTAAAACACAGACGCTTTACAGATAGACGCTCTAAACATAACAGACAGACGCTTTACAGACAGACCTTTACAAACAGACGCCTAACCTTAACAGATTTAGCTTAACAGACAACCGCTTTACAGACAGACGCTTAAAACACAGACGCTTTACAGACAAACGCGTAACAGACAGACGCTCAACAGACAGACAGACGCTTGATAGACAGACGCTTAACAGACAGACACATATCAGACAGACGCTTGATAGACAGACGCTGAACAGACAAACACATAACAGACAGACGCTTTACAGACAGACACAATACAGACAGACGTTTTACAGCATCACTCATAAAATAGATCTGCAATCTAATGAGAGGCGTACTTATTTAGTCTAATCGGCAATAGATTAAAGAGTAACTCAGTATATTTATACTTTACACAGCTCATGTTATCTCGTGTTATCTCACATGATTGTACACGTCACTTAACGGGAGCCTCTCTTGACTTGCTCTTTACCTATATCAGAGTTGCGGATATCTATTAGTTAAATTGGTCTTTGTGAATATCACTCTATGGGAGAGTTGAATCAATAACATTTGGATCGAAGTAGTACGCTGCTCGAAACTTTCTGTATTAAATAAATGGATCGATCCAAGTCAAAAGTATAAGCATGATGGACTCACTAGCGCTTATGGTGACGTCAGAATCTAATTCGACTAAAATGAAAACTGTATAATTGTCTGTTTTCACAAATATTATTTTAAATACGATTCAAATGCGACGTAAAATATATTTTAAAAAAAAACAAAACAAAAAAAACACAACCATAAAATGCAATTAGAAACACCCAGGAAAACAATCGGCTACAAATCCACTACTGTTTTGCCATACATAAATAATGTAGCTGATGTAAGGGAACTTTTACCAAAGTCGTAAAAATAGTACTTGTATTGTTCCCTTGCTTGGGGCTCAGCGTATAAGGGTAGTTTCAGGACTTGTTGGCCCGATGTCAGGATAATGTGACTTGGTGACATCATGCCACACGTCTACGGTGTGATACTGCACTGTGGCAGCACTCTATTTGTCTATTTACGTAGACAGTCTCTAAATGACTGAAATACTGTCGGCGGGACGTTAAACCCACCAAACAAAACACAAGGGAACCCCTTTTTCCGGACCTCCCCCTCCCCTTCTAGATCCGCGCATGTAAAGCTAGGTACGAATGTACACGTAAGAAATATAAAAATGCAGAAAATCCATTGCAAGATACGCATGTATATAAAATGCACGTTCTGTTGAAACAAACATGAAAATAGTGACACAATTGAACAGTGTGCGCAACACATGTAGTTTGACATTCATGGTATATCTTGATAAATGTATGACCTTATGTTATGTTTATGATAATTCAGCTATCATTACATGAATTGTTCTCGGGTAAAATAAAGTATTTATCTGAATAGGTTAAGCATACACTATCAGTATCTCAATCGGAACACCTCGTATGTACGACTTTGGATAGCGTTTAAACTATTTATGCAAACCCTTTTTCCAACACACATTGATTCAAAATAGTCATTTCGAATGTTATATATACAATAAAGAAGAGTATTACATCAAAGTCTCCTAATATATAGTACTAATAATTCAATGTACATAGCTTGTTTACGTTTATCTATGGCACTCTTATAAAATATATAATATAAAAAATAAAACAAAATTGATAACTTAAGACAGATGCGGTTACTTAAATGCTGCTGCTGCTGATACTGTCATGAAAAATAAAGTAACTTTCTGTGCCCGTGTGAGCGAATGTGTGAAACATGGACCAGTTAAAAGTTCACACTTTGTCATATAAAAATTCCTTAAATATCACTGATAGAACCTAGTTATTCTAAAGTTTTAATAATACTAAAAAAAGGTGAAGAAAGACACATCAACAAAATCCCTCTTACCTTATTGTAAATAATATCCCATTTGCTCTGTCCTTACTAAAAAGTAAATTCGTGTGCTTCATGCACGAAAACGTTATATCGAATACATGTTAAGAAAATCATCGACTCCCAAGGTATTTCAAATTACGGTCATTGTTAATTCTTACACGATGCGTTGTTTTATTGATTTGTATGTTTACAATCGATATTTTGTTCAGGATAAAAAACAACCGATGTTTAGATCTAATCGTTTTGAATACTAGTCTTACACAAAGCATGTAAATAATGTGTTTATATGATGAGCAGTGCAAATCGAGCAAAAAAAAAAATGATATGTTGAGACAAGTTTGGCAGATTTGAAAGAACACTTCGTCTATGCAGACAACTTGCCAGTAGTGGATTAGAACCCCGACAGGTTGTGGATTAGAACCCTGATATGTTGTGGGTTCGAACTCCGATAGGTTGTGGGTTCGAACACCGATAGGTTGTAGGTTCAAGCACCGATAGTTTGTGGGTTCGAACACCGATAGGTTGTAGGTGTGAACTCCGATAGGTTGTGGGTTCGAATCCCGATAGGTTGTGGGTTCGAACACCGATAGGTTGTAGGTGTGAACTCCGATAGGTTGTGGGTTCGAATCCCGATAGGTTGTGGGTTTGAACTCCGATAGGTTGTGGGTTCGAATCCCGATAGGTTGTGGGTTCAAGCACCGATAGGTTGTGGGTTTGAACTCCGATAGGTTGTGGGTTCGAATCCCGATAGGTTGTAGGTGTGAACTCCAATAGGTTGTGGGTTCAAACTCAAATATGTTTTGGGTTTGAACCTTGATAGGTTGTGGGTTCGAACCCCGATCGGTTGTTGGCTCAAAACCCGATAGCTTGTGGACTCCAACCCTGATAGGTTGTGGGTTCGAAACTCGATCTAAACTAAGATAGTTCCGATAATGTATGGGTCACAACAACGTTTCATTTCCATTCTATACATCCTTATAACAATAAAGCAGCTCGTTCAAAGTTGGCAAAAGACTAAGAATTTGATTTTTAACTATATGTGTGTATTACATTTATCAATACCCATCTAAAGACGCTTTGTCACCCTATGCACCTAATGCAGTCATCCGTGACTGTAAAAAACACTTCACCGATATTAACCAGGGAGAAATTAAAAATATAATCTACAGATCATCTGTGAAACGGTTTTAAACTAAAGCAACAATAACAAGAAATATCTTTTAAAGTGCACCCTCCATCATAATCAGCGATGGAAACGTCATTGTAATAAAGAGAACCGACTGTCAGTCATACGGAGACAGTCAAACAGACTCTTATTTACTGCAGGTATTCATAACGTTCGGTGCCCGAAATAAGTCTCAATATGCATCAAAGAGAAGTGTTTTGATGAAACAACAACAACAACAACAACAACAACAACAACAACAACAACAACAACAACAACAACAACAACAACAACAACAACAACAACAACAACATCATCATCATCATCATCATCATCATCATATTGAGATATGCTTCACAAATATTATTGTAATAGTTATATAGTTATATCTTCATATCAAGATCAGCAATAAGGCAGCTAAGGGTTATATCCCTTGAATCTAGTTCAATTTTTACCGCAGCTTATCTCTACACGAACGTGTCTAGTTTATGCAGATCGTATCTCGTTACTGTGTACGCATATTAAATGTAGACAAAAGGGAGTGATATTTTGTTACTTGTCGGTGACTTAAGCTGTCTGTTATGCAGCCGGATCATCACTCTGTAAATGATGGGATTTCTGTATTACGGCTATGGGAGTAACCTACTTCATAAAAGACTTCTTCTGAATAACCCTAGTGCCAAATTTGTAGACATCGCTGAACTCAAGGTAGAATACCTTTTTTTCTGGTTAATTTTCAGAACAGACGGTTACTGAATTAATGATTTTGTTTTTCAAGTGGGTAGTTAGAAAATTGTCCTTATTGGTTTTAAACACGCGCAACTAGACATGTTTAATTTCCTTTCGGTTCACATACATATGCCTGACTAAAAAACATCTACTTTCGGATTGTCGATACACTTCATAGAGAAATGTTTACACAAAATCAATAGGTGAACGTGTCGTTCAATTTTGGATCGTTAGTTCATTTATACATTCAGTTTTTTTAGTTCATCTGAGTACAACGTGCTCAAGGTGAGCTTTTCTGATCGCCTTTTGTCCGGCGTCCGTCGTCCGTGCGTCCGGCGTCAACAATTGCTTCAAACAACATCTAAACGGCTTGGCCAATTTGAAAAATATTTTGCAGGAATGTTCCTTGGATGAAGCTCTACTAAAGTTGTATAAATGGTTCTGGTCCATTGCATAATTAGGTCACAGGAGCTAAAAATAGATTTTAAAAATGCAAACTTTGAAAATCTTCTTCTGCAAAACTGCAAGGCCTAGAGCTTAGATATTTGGTATGTAGCATCATCTAATGGTTCATTACCAAGATTGTTCAAATCAAAGCCCTACGGTGATAAATGCGCCCAGGGGTCACTTGTTTTACATAGAGTTATATAGGAAAATCTTTAAAAATCTTCTTCTATGAATCCATTAGGCCTAGAGCTTAGATATTTGTATGTAGCATCATCTATGGTTCATTACCAAGATTGTTCAAATCATAGCCCAATGGTGATAAATGCCCCCGCACAGGGGTCACTTGTTTTACATAGATTTATATAGGAAAACTTTAAAAATCTTCTTCTATTAATCCATAAGGCCTAGAGCTTAGATTTTCATATGTAGCATCATCTAATGGTTCATTACCAAGATTTTTCAAATCATAGCCAAACGGTGATAAATGCCCCCGCAATAGGGGTCACTTGTTTTACATAGAGTTATATAGGAAAATCTTTAAAAATCTTCTTCTATGAATCCATAAGGCCTAGAGATTAGATATTTGGTATGTAGCATCATCTAATGGTTCATTACCAAGATTGTTCAAATCATGACCCTATGGTGATAAATGCCCCCGCACCAGGGGTCACTTGTTTAACATAGAGTTATATAGGAAAATCTTTAAAAATCTTCTTCTATGAATCCATAAGGCCTAGAGATTAGATATTTGGTATGTAGCATCATCTAATGGTTCATTACCAAGATTGTTCAAATCATGACCCTATGGTGATAAATGCCCCCGCACCAGGGGTCACTTGTTTTACATAGAGTTATATAGGAAAATCTTTAAAAAAAAATCTTCTACTATGAATCCATAAGGCCTATAGCTTAGATTTTTGGTATGTAGCATCATCTAATGGTTCATTATCAAGATTTTCAAAATGGTGACCCTTTGGAGATAAATGACCCCGCACTAAGTCTTCTCCTCTGAAACCATAAGGCCCAGTGCTTATATATTTGGTGTGTAGTATTGTCAGGGCTAAAATGTTTAAGATTGAGTTATATCAGAATTCTTGTCTGTTTAAAAACCTTGTAATCAGTTGTAGCAATGGTACTCAGGTGAGCGTTTCAGGGCCATCATGGCCCTCTTGTTTTCTTTATACATAGTGGGTGAGAAGGATAGTCTGTATACAATTTTAGTGTTTGCATTGTGAATGTAGATCGGTTTATAATAAAGTACCTTTTTATTTAACACACGAAGGCTTGTGAACAATGTATAAGAATGGCGTCAGGCGGTTCACTTAACAGACTCCTCCATTACCAGATCTCAGGGTTACCGCACTCGTAAAGTTCTGTTGGCTCAAGTTTAACATTATGTATATATTTCGTATTATCATATATTTAGGACAATTGTTTGTAGCGAAATGTGTATCTTATCGAAGACCACTAACTCTCCACATTTCAAGTCTTCCCCGGTAACGTAAAACCGTCTCACGAACTATATTACTTTTCTTTCTCGGGAACGTGAAAACGTCCCCCTTTTTTGACTTAGGGAAAAGTTTGAACTTAATTTTATTACATATGTATACTCATCGTTATATATATTTGATATATATCTATTAGTATTTGATTGTCCTAAATTGAATTTATATGAGATTAAAATAAGCTTCCACCCTAGGAACTTAAAAAAGTTTTCAAATGACACCCCGTTCAATGTTGTTTTTTTTTTCGTCGGCAAAGTCTATATTTTATTTCATAACTTAAATGTGTCGTTACCAAGTATGATTTGAATTATATATTAGTGCGGCAGTTTTTTGTCTCTTGTATGTAGACAAAGACCCCTAAATGACTGAAATACTGGTTGTAGGACGCTAAACACAAATGATAATGTGGAAGGGGTATTATCGCCTGTTTTTTTAAAAGTAAAATCACCAAGTTCCTGATTTTGAAGACAGAAAAACACCGGAGCAAATAGCCGTTCTTGGGGAAAACTACTACATGAATTAAAATAAATTTTATGATGGAAGACAGCCCGTGATAAAGAAGGACAAAGCCCTGAACAATCAAACTAATTGAATACAATTTATTTATTACACTTACCTTTCTTTACCAGTACATGTACACTGTTATTGTTTTTTACACGCGACGACCCTGATAATTTTCTTTGTTAGTTAGATTTTAGCATTAAGGTAGCTCTGTAGTTTCCTCGCGAAATTTGCGACCTCCAAAATTTCAGATCATAATGCAAAAATCGCCGCAAGCAGTGTTTCCACTAAGATTTGAAAGTGGGGGGTAAAATTTGTGCTTTTCTTGAACTTTTGTAACCTCTCTGTAAGAGATTTGTAGCAAAACTCTTAAAACTGGGGGCACTGAAGATCAATATGGAGGTAAAATACTCCCATATGGGAGTATCTGGGAACACTGGCCGTCAGGGAGCGGGAGAAATATAACGTCATTAACATTAAATATGACTGTCTTTTTCCCAAGTAGATAATCAACAACAAAGCACGCTGATAATGTTCTACAACATGTGAGGTAATAACTAAATTTTAAATTATCAAAGTCGGCATACGGGTAAAGGAGTTACATATATTTATGTATCGGCACCCACTAAAATGGTGTCACTATACGAGCATAGATGTTGTTGTTGTATTGGGGTTTACCGTCACTGCGATAGTATTTCAATCATATAGCGACGTCCAGCTAATTACAGGTGGAGGAAGACCCCGAATACACAGAGGTACCCGGGTAGAACCACCGACCTACTGTAAGCCAGCTGGAAGGCATCCTCACATGAAAAATCCGAAGTCCCGACCGGGATTCAACCCACAGCGGTGAGGGCTGAGAGATTTGTAGTCCAGGACTGTAACCGCTCGGCCACGGCGGCCCCATCGAGCGTAGGTGACGTTGCATAAGCAGCATTCATAAAAACGGTACGGCTCGAAAGCTCGTGATCCACTGGTCATGTGTGCGAAACATTACAACCAGTCGGAAATTTTGAGAGGAAAGTATCGAGCTACCTTAAAGCAACATTTTATTTTATGATGGGATTCTGTTAACACAAGGTAGATGCGGTATAACGCGGTAGATATAACTCCAGGCATATTCCTTATACGACGCATGGGAGCTATTCCATCGTTATGTTTAAGGCTTTTGTTTGGGGCGGCCAGGGATTGAACCCATGATTCCGGCTCCCGAGGCGAACGCTCCGACACTTTCGGCCACCAATAATGCATGTGTTTTAATTTTGTTGTCGTCTTATTGTATATGTAAGTTGACTGAAACACGTGGATTTTGTCATCTATGGCCAATTGTACATGTCACATTTAGCTCACAAGCAATTAAGATTATAGCTAAGACATGATTGAATTAAAATTATGGGGCCTTTAAGAGACATAGCTTATTGAAAAACACTGTTCACTAAAATATATAAAAAAACAACAGAACATTAAACATGTTTCAACATTAGGTGATGTAAAACATATCTATAGAAAAATCTCAAAACATTTGATCACAATTTGTAAATTTTAATGTATTCTGTATACTGCAAGTAAACAGTCCCAGGTAGCCGAGTGGTAAGAGCATCCGCCTTTGGAGAGGGAAGTCGTTGGTTTGATCCCCGACCGCTACATACCAAAGTCGTAAGAATGGTACTGTTATTGTTCCCTTGCTTGGCGATCAACATATAAGCTTAGTTCCAGGACAACAACCCTTTGAAGTAGTAATGTTAGGACAATCCTGGAGAAAACGACTTTACGACTTGGATAGCTTGGATAACTAAAAGCACGCTATGACGTCATAATCGATACCATAA
>JAIFHC010000225.1:0-50000 GCA_021229015.1 Solen grandis | reverse complement strand
TTTTCTATTACATATTAGCACAATATATGACAAAACCACCATTTATATGTATTTTGGTCATAATTAATTGTCTTTCAAGTAACAAAACATTAAAAACACAACGTTGTAAAAGACAGTTCATGATTTCAAGCAATGCATTAAACTAAAACATACTTTTATCAGAGAGTCCTATTTTAAATATCATGTTGTATTGACAAATTCACATCATTGGTTTGCAGAAAACTTAATTCCGTTGATGATTTTTAGCAACAAAATACATCTTTACCTGCGAGTACCAAATATATCACTTCTTCACATACTTAGCAATACATATAAACAACGGTGTCCTGAATAATAATGTTTGTATATCGAAGCAAATGTAGAATAACTGATATTGGAAAGAATCTTCGTGGGTTTTTTAATAATACATGTATGCCAAACTATGCTGATAGATATACAGTTAAACGAAGACGTGATGTAATATATAGAAAGTTCAACAAATGTTTGTTTATCTTTTTTTTTTCTTTTTTTTTTTTTTTTTGGGGGGGGGGGTCTTTTTTGCATCCCTACTGTTCAAATATGATACCGACGTCCTCAAAATCACGCGTATCATACTCATGTTTTCTCCAAAATTCAACAATCGACTGTTCAATGTTCCTACGTTCAATATCCTTTCTAACAGACTCACTGGAATTTGACATGGCCACCTCAAGAACACGAGGCAGTGCTCCGACAGAAACGATGAATACCACGTGCATCACGTCAGATATTTCAGATGTCGGGGTGCTTGCAAAAGACACGGTAATGCTCATTGTAGCAAATATGAGAAACATAATAAGGGCTATTTGGAATAAAACCCTCATGATCTCTTGGTGAACTGGGCAATGACGCTCCACAATAAAGTCAAATAAAGGTGTTGGGATGCCATACGCATTATTCTTCAGGCACAGTCGAGAGGACGGCCTTTCGTCTTCCGTCATGGAATGTAAGATATTGTGGGGGACAGGGATCACTTTGTTGTTAACTTTAATGCTTTTGATAGAGTGAATCTTGACGTTTGAGATACACAAATGACCATCATATGTAGACACATGGTTCAGGATCTCTTCCGAACCTTTTGAAATTTCTACAATTTCTGCTAAGAGTTCCAAGTATTTGTTGCCGAAATCATGTACCAATCGAACGATATAGTAGAGAAGAACAATGAAAAAGAACAAGTAGCCAAAGGCGACCGATGGAAAAACAATAACAGCAACAAAACAAAACACAAGCAACTGCGAAAGGAAAGAAAAGCTCTGCAAAAATATCAAACATATTGCATAGGAAAACGCTAGAACGAGAATCAGCAAAATGTAACCCAGAACAAACAGACAAAATTGGCTTTTCAAAATGGATCTGATCTGACACCTCCTTTGTGTTTCTCTCATTCTGACAGTAGTGATTGACAGCATGACGCCTCTGACGATTAACGTTACAACCGAGCATAATGGTATCCCATATACCAATATGCAGAGACATATTTCAACAACGCAGAACAATATGTAGAAAGGAAGCAAAAACATTTTCAGAATCGTAAACACCCCACTACAGCTTCTAAACTGAACCCGTTCATACTGAATTTTGAGTGTGTGTTTCCAGAAGGATGAACTAAACAACATGTAAATATTACTGATGCAAAGATCTGCAGCAGTCTGATATCCTGGTCCGACTTTGTGACGTATCTTGGACAAGGTTTGTATCTCCTGTAGGTTTAACCTCAAAGGAGAATTGTAGTAAGAATTCTTGTGTGAATATCGAGGCAAACCATCTTCAAAGAGTTGTTTCATGCTGTTTGGCAAAACTATAAGGACAATTCCTAGAATGTAATAAGTCAAAAGCAATCCTTCAGCTCCACCAAGAGCGGGAACAAATACTTTTCTTCGATTTTTCGGGTTTTTAGCCAATAACTCGAGAAACCCCATTGGTGTTCCGTAATCAAGCATGTCGTCCAACTCTCCAAAGGAACGGTACATATACATTTTAACATAAACTCCGATTGGCATGAAAAGCACGCAAAAAAATCTCCGAACTCTTGACCATGTCTTTGGAAGACGTTTGTTGAAATTACACCATATACTGCCAAACACGACGTCGAAGAAAGCTCTCGGTGATGTGCCATCCAGATAAATCCAATCCGGATCATGTAAATTGTGCACGTCTTTAACAGAATACCCTCTCTCTTGTATATCTTCGTCGGACTGGAGAAGTTTGGAAATTTCCTGATGTTGTTCAAATCGTTTACATGTTATTTTCTCGTCTTTAGTTAACCAGTCAGCAAAACGGAAGAAAAGTATTGGAAAATAGAAAAACATGATAAGTCCAAGAAAATAAGGTCCTATTGTACATTGTTTCCATTTCATCATTTGGGTTTCTGAACACAAAAAAGAATAATTAAAAGTTGTGTAGTTAAACAGTGTTTGACAACAATTATAATTGATATAATTGATTGGATAACCAAGATACAAGGCTGCCATGTAAGTTTTTGTCTTATCTGCGTTATGTGCCTTGGCCAAGAAACAATAATAACTGTCTTCGTATTTTGGGTTTGCGTCCGCGTCCGTCTTAAGTTTCGATGTCATAAATGTCAATTCTTTTGCTATAGCAAGGGTAGTATTGTGAGTGCCATATTTCAAACCTCTACAATCACCAGTTAGGTTTAACCTAACAAACGGCTCTGTATATAAGGTTTGTGCGTTCAGAAGACCAAATGACAATAATCCAAAATCAATATTCCAGTACAAGTAGGGATAGAGACCTCTTGTAGTCTTGAACGTCCAAACCCATTCATCAGGTTTAAACGCATCAGGTGTTGCGCTTATATTAACTTTGTTTCCATTTTCGTTGAACATTACAATTCGGAAGTGCATAAAGTACGGATCTGCCTTGTCCAATCGGCTTCGAAAATATCGGATACTGTGTTCTGATATGTTGAGTTTACACTCTGTCTTGATGTCCTCCCGCCAACTGTACTTTAAGATATCATTCCAGTGGCCTGTATTTACTTCTAGACTGTCGCCATCGTAACTTCCTTTCTGGGTATGTCGTTCTTGCAGACACTGAGTCAGTTTGGGTGTTAATAGAAGGATCGCTAGCGCGAAAAGGTCGCTCATCCTGTGTTTTAGATCTGAAATTAAATGTAGAAATAAGTTATTAACATTAAACATGCTGTATCTTATTTTGTTACCAGAGTCATCATGACAAATGAATTTGCAACGAAAGCCAGTGTTAACTAGGCGGTCAAAAATCGCATAAGTGCTATAAGCATGGCAGTCAGAAATAATATATGTGTTAATGAAGTAAGTAGTACAGGTTTTTCAACGCACCATATTACCATTGGCCGTGGGAATTTCAATTCCGGATATCCAAATTTAATGCCCTCTGGCGAGCAAGCTATGCGTGCACCTGTTTGTAAATACCAACATCATACAATAGATAGATGCGCTTGCTTGATGATCTCTTGTTAAGGCATGTGACACATTTAGAATTATTTACATAAATGAAATGCAACACTATCTTCTTTATATGACTTATTTATCATTTTATTATATATGTTGTCACGTCTCACAGCGATGGATAACGATGCGTAAGCGCAAAAAAGTTACTATGAATGAAATGAATTGATATAAGCTAGTGGCGAGAATCGAAATTGAAGTGCAGCAGTTCACCCACTTCTGACATATCGTCCATTGAAAGACAGAAGGGGCTATCAGCCTTCTTTATACATATGCTGATAGCCCCTTCTGGCTTTCAATGGACGATATATCCTTTGTTAATCTCATCACAGTTATGTCGTTCATTAAAATATATTCGGCCTTAAAAATAATATATTACATATACATTTAATGCGGAAAATAAATGAAACATTTCCAAACTGCAAGCCACTTGACTTACCCCTTTTCTGTTTCAGTTTATTCTTATCGCAACATCATGACTCTTTCAGTTCTTTGATTGTACAGTATCCTTCTTTTTTTTGCAGTCTCTCTTTAAAATGAAGAGTACATACTTATTATTAAGTGCACAGCTGAGAACTCTCCTTCAAATAGGTTTGTTTTGAAATATGGGTAATATTATGAGAGATTTCAACTAGACGGAAAAGCAGCTTAGACATTTTATGTGTGTGTGTGTGTCGGGGTGGTGTATTTTAGATAAATGTATGTGGTGTGATTCAGAATAATGATAATAATACATACATAATAAGTAAAATTTATTGGAATTCGTCTTTGGTGTAGGTCAGAGATATCTCAACCTATCAGCACATTGAAAGAAGTGCATATAAGTTTGTACCTATTCGACTTGGCATTGCAATTTCCTTAAAATGCATGCTAAAAATACCCTTACTTTTGACCGCACTTCATAATATTGTGTATTATGTCACCTCTACACTGTTAAATAAGAATTAAGGGATAACTAAAATGTCTAACATTTTCAAACATACTAATTTCATATAAAGTACATACTATTTGTTTATCTTGATAAAGTAACAGTTCAAAATCATTGTTTATACTAGGGACTATTTTCTCATGGAAGATAGACGATCACGTGACATGAAGGATAGAGTTATCATCCATAGAGAAAATCCTTTTTTCGTATGCTGAGCATGGAGAAAACAGTACTCTTTCTCTTTCTCTCTCTCTCTGATGATTTGCTAAGTTACATTAAGAGATAAATCATCAATTCATTTCTTTCTTTTATTGAGTTGCAATACTAGCAAAAATCAATACAATAAATACAGAAAATATTGTAACAAAGGGAAGTTAATTCTAAAGTATGCGACTATGATTTATTGTCACTGAGATCTATCTACCTATGAAGTTTCTTGATGATACCTCTTGTAGTTTTAGAGTTATGCCCCGGACAAAATTTAAGTATGAAACATAACAAAGGGCAATGACTCCTAAATTATGCAACCGAGAGTCATGGTTCTTGTACACTGTACTTCTCATCATTGATATATATCTACCTATGACGTTTCATATTAATACCTTTTATTGTTTTAAGTTTTGCTCCGTACAAAAATTTAAGTATGAAATATAACAAAGGGCAATAACTCTTAAATTAGGCAAACGAGAGTTATGGTTTTGTTGCAAGGCACCGCTCTTTAATTCGTGGGGTCCGCATGGTAGACCGGACCATCCGGGGAACTTACTCCCTGGGAGATAAGAGAAAAACCCAAACAGTTAATTGCCGTTTCAGAGAATATTGCTTAAGACGCTTAGGAGACTTTTGCCAAGTGAGCAGAGAATTCTGATCGGGAAAAGATCGGGTGAGTCTGTCTCACAATAGTTTGCACTGCACTTTGTCTCATCGCGATCTACATATCTATGAAGTATGATGTTGATACCTCTTACAGTTTTCGAAATATGCTCCAGACAAAATTTAAGTGTGAAAAATAACAAAGGGCAGTAACTCCTTGATTTTGCAACCGAGAGGTTATGGTTCTTGTACACTGCACTTCTCCTCATTGAGATCTCTATCTACCTATGAAGTTTCATGTCGATACCTATTATAGGTTTTGTGTATGCTCCGGACAAAAATATGACAGACAAACGGACAAACCGACGGAACGGTCAAAACGACAACTATATGCTCCCCCTTCGGGGAGCATAAAAATATGAAAATTCAGCCTTTCTCCTGACTATATGCAAACGACAGATGTCGAAAGAACAACCGATATATAAAATGACTGCAGGAAATGAATTATCCTACCTTTTTACGTAGATATCCGGAAAATTTACGCGAGTCGAATCGAGCCTTTTCAAGAGGTTAAATCGGCCCTTATAGGTTATGCATAATCATCAGTATTTGCTACCGCAAACGTGCCTGATGATGTTCCCATATCTAACCCATACGTGATACACATTTCTTTTGTGAAAGTTGAGGTGTGTTTTTAATCTATATTTGTCAGGCACCTGTCGCCTCCTAAATCGCAAAAGTTTTTTAGAGAAAAGGAAAATGATTCTCTAATTGCATAACACTTGTTTTTCACTGGGGAATTGAGCACTATACTAACAGATAAAGTGGACATATCGCTTGAATTTTTTTGTAAATAAGGCAATTACTGGAAATCGTTCGAAGCACCCGAATCGGTGACCATGAAATTCCGTACTTGCTCATTAGAAGATAATCCGTAGGTAATATTAGGGAACAGGCAAGTTTTTTTATGAACATTTTCTTTACCAAAGGTCAGACATAGATGATAAATGCACATGATTTCTTACAAACTGAGAGTTTCAAAATATTCGAGCTCAATTGACATATCTGTAGTTTTCCATCTTTAAGGCTTTTATTCCTTACCTTGTTTCGATTAGTATGTAGTTTGAATATTTTTTACAGGTAGGAACTTGTCAAAGATGACGACCGCCTTAGCCTCTATTAGACTTTTCGTTGATTTACATGTTGTTGTAAATAAAGCCAGTTTTACAGGCATATCATGCTGCAGGCAGCATGCAACCGATTCTAAATAAGCATTTGTACCATAGAAAGATGTGTGCTAGGTTGGTACATTCATTCGCTTTCTGGGGAGCATAAGAACAAAGGAAACTGCGCCTAACTTCAGAAAAGCAAGAAGTGTCCAAGCAATATAATGTCAGTGTTCGTTTTGATTTAAGTAATCCATCTATGTTTGAATTAAAATCATGGTCATTCAAGTGCTTAATTTTCAGATGAAGAGAACAAAAATTACAGAGAAATACTTTAATTATAGTAGACATATTATATGATGATGATGATTTGAGATGCCATAAACTAACTAACCTATACATCTATATAACGTTCTCTATAAATCTAAACCTATAAAAAGATACATTTTAAAACAGGTTATTCCTTTCTTATATGATTATTGGAGGAGGTAGGGTCTCCAGGATGCATGAAATTTCCACACATTATGCTATTAGGGCGGTGTTAATGTCAATGGGAATAGAATCATCATCAGCAGCAACAACAACTCAAGGACGATGATAGCGAAACAAAGCAGTACAGATATTTTTTTATTGAGTACGGGATTTAGTTAGTAATTCCCTTGATAACGGAGCGTAACGCAGGAGTATGACATTGTTTTTGTATCGATGATTTGTATGAAATTAGATATATATTTACAAGGTTTTACAATATAATTATGTTACAATGTTCAGTTACTTTTAACCCCTTTCAAGCATTCTATCATAATCGGCTTACATATTGGGACCGCAGATAGGCCCTGGGACCATCAATTAGACATGTCCGTTACGGCCATTATTATGTACATGTATAGTGTTTGTGTCTTTTTTTTCACACTTTCTATATTATGCAGTAATACGTATAATTAAACTGCGATTTCACTGAATTTTCAAGTTGACGGTATGTATCTAAAAATCTTAATATTTTAAGATCAAAAACATCTTCAAAATCCTTTTTTTTTGAGCATTAATGAATAGGGTTTGAATATGTTTGTTTGATTAAAGTTGTTGATAGATCAAAGTAGAAAGAACGCACATCAGTATCTCTGTCGGTCCTGAAGAAAGGGACACAGGTACCTTGATTATTGATTAACGAATGCTCTAGTTGCTTTTAAGACTGTTTAGTTGCCGGTTGGTTATAGCCACAGACGTAGATCTAACTCACATCTAACTACTTAAAATCGCTGTCATTTCGATTCCCGTAAGAGTCACTTGGATTTTAATATGTGAGGAAGCATTGCAGTTTTCAGTCCCCACTGGTGAAACCAGCCATTCCGTCTGTCCATCCCACTTTCGTGTCCGATTTATAACTTGGACATTTATGGATAGATTTCAATAAAACTTCAAAGAAGTATTCCTTATAACCAAAGCGTGTGTCGCGCGCATCAACCATATGCGTCACTGAAAGGTCACGGTCACTTCAGTCCCCATTGGTGAAACCAGTCATTCCGTCCGTCCGTCCCAATTTCGTGTCCGCTTTATAACTTGGACATTTTTGGATAGATTTCAATAAAACTTCAAAGAAGTATTCCTTATAACCAAAGCGTGTGTCGCGCGCATCAATCATATGTGTCATTGAAAGGTCACGGTCACTTGAGTTGTCAGAAATTATATTTATCTTCGTGTCCGCCCTATTACTTCCATATCTGTGAAAGGATTTTCATTAAAAATATGTTACAAAGTGTTTGTCATAACACAAAGGTGTGTCGCGAACATCAACAATATACCTCCATGAAAGGTCAAATTCACTGGAGTTGTTAGAAATTCTCTTTAGAAAATTATAAGCTTCATCTTTGTGTCCGCTCTGTAACATCCATATCTATGGATGGATTTTTATAAAACTTTACAGAAGTGTTTGTCATAAAACACAGATGTGTCACGTGCATCAACTATATGCATGCTTAAAAGGTTAAGGTCACAGGTGTTGTTAGAAATTCCCCCTGGTATTTATATACTACATCTAGGTGTTCACTCTGTAACTTCCATATCTATGGATGTATTTTCATTAAACTTTACAAAAGTGTTTGTCATTACATGAAGATTTGTTTTTGAAACAAACATGTGCACGCTTGAAAAGTAAAGATCATGATTGTAAGAAATTGTCTTTGAATTCATGGGTGTCTTTGTATGTCCGCCCTATAACTTCCGTATCTATGTTTGGATGTTCATAACACTTTACAGAAGTGTTTGTTATGACAAATAGATGTTTCACGCGCATCAACCATATTTCACACTAGAAAGGTCAAGGTCACAGGAGTCGATTATTTTGTTGTTTCCATCTGGCACACATTTTTCTTTTTTTTCCCACCGATGCGGACTCCTGACAGTATTGCTTGATAAACAAAGCCTCTTGTTCTTGTACTTTTCTATCATTATTATTTTCTTTCTTCCGCCCATTTCCTTTGCAAGCCAGAGTGGCCAGATGAGAAAAAAACTAGAGCTATGGAATTTTAGACATGCAGCTACATGTACCTGAACCTGTACCTTATGGGTAAAACTTCTTTTGTTTTTGAAATATACCGATAGGGGGCGTTTTGTATGAATAACCTTTTTACTCATAACTCAAAATATTGAAGTCTGATTTAAACGTGTTTTTTTGTTTGTTTTGCATTCTGTAACTTCTTGACAGCCCAATAAAATACAATGGTATCATAGTATCGTGTAATAGAAATAGTTTGTGCTATAAGAGGTTGAAAGTTCGAAACTTGCACACAAAAAAATGCAAGTTAAGTGTGTGTCTACGAAAAAATTACCATGCTCCAATGAATAAAGATAGATGAATTATGTTTGCTGCATGTGATTTGTAAGACATATACGTACAAAATATTTGGGGTGGCTACGTACTTCAGGAAATGCATGGTTTGTCTTCTAGAAGCGGTCAAACATCACCAAATTTGGAAAAAAAATATCAAAATTCCAGTAAGAGGATTTTTTTTTCTTCAGTTTTCTTTTAAGCTTGTGTCTTTATTTTTTGATAATGACATTTTCACAGATAATGTAGCTTTGAATTTCAAATGATTGAACAGTCATATTTTTTAGAAAAAATCATAGCTCAAGGTCATATTGCGATTATTGGTTTTTCTTCTGCTGTAACTAGCTCCGAAACAAAAATATTTTATGTAGAGAATTTTGACAAACTTTTCATTCTTTAAAATCTCTTTCCAATGATATTATTTGAAGATTGGGCTTTATTTGGTTATTTTATAGCAGTTCAAAGATTGATCCTTTGTTGAATCAATAAATTTAAATGGCATTAAGAAATGGAGTAAGATTTTTCATGCAATAATTTAAACGTAGACTATCTAACCTTTCAACTAAATACAAAGATTTTGAAAGCCCATTTGAAAATATGGAGTGTGTGTCTGTTTAATTTCACTAACCCCCTAGTAAACAAGACATAAAAATGTGCCTGTTGTGTATAAAAGCTGAGCTAAGAGGCATGCTATCAGTATGTAGGTCACAGCCAGATGAGTGTAGCCTGCTAGGGATTTCCTTAACTTGAAGTATTTTGTGTATAAAAATCTCTCTCTCTTTGCCTCATCCTCCTTTTCTTTATTTTGTCCGATACTTTTAACACTAACCATTTTACTTTACGCTGTCAGATGATGTACTAAACACAGCTTTCTTCTTTATATTCTCCATTTATTATGACTTATTTTGGTCTCCAGATTTACATCTCTCCTCCCCCCCCCCCCCCCCCCCCACTCTCTCTCTCTTTACTGCTGCGTACTTCTCATTACTACTACTATACTTACATGACCAAAATATTAAACATACATATAAGACATAGGTAAGAATTATCATTGTTCTGGTTTTTTTTATCTCTATGTATTCATACTTTCTTCTTCTCTAGTTCACTCTCTCTCTCTCTCTCTCTCTCTCTCTCTCTCTCTATATATATATATCTCCACTACTACATGACAATATCAAACGTTACATAGACATAGTTAAGAAATTATCATTTTTGTCTCTAGATTCACATCTCTCTCCCCCCCCTCTCTCTCTCTCTCTATTTCTCTCCTGCTGCTGCTTCTGCTACTACTACTGTATGACAGTATTAAAACATTATAGACATAGTTAAGAAATTATTTAAGATTTTTTGAAGACTACATAGCTATCTCAAATAAGGCATATTGCGGGACATACTGAATAATCAATGGCGGTCTCTTGGCTATCACCAGGTAATTTATATTTATAGCATATCTCCTGTTATCTCTTAAAACACAGTTCTTGATTGGTAGTTTCTTATCATCCTCGGTACCCAGGCTATTCATATTCACATATGATATGTGAATATGAATAGCCTGGGTACAGAGGATGGTTTCTAATAGAATAGCTAAATTTCAGTACTGATTGTTATTCTATGAGCCTAATTATAATGCAAGTGTGAAGTACCGTTTACGTTAGAGGTTAACAGATCATATCATATACTCAGTAAAGTAGTGTATAGTATCGTCCATTGTACAGTACCGAATAATACTGCACAATGGAAAGTTAAGTAATTTATCAATCACAACAAGAACATCAAAACCATAACAACTTAATTTCAGTCAGATAATTATTTTTTATTCGTATGAAAAAAAAATAATGATGAATTGAAGACCCAAATTAAACTTGATCAGTTAAAGAGGATTCTCTCGCGAGGGAGAGGCTTCACTGGATCCATTCTATTTTATCATCAGTTAATTGCACCATACAAGCTGGAAACATTATGTTGGTCCCAATAACTGCTTAATTATGTAAATTATATGACCATTTTTCATTCCTTTTGGTCTCCCCCACCTTACTGAGAAAAAATACATCAAGACTTTAATACTTGCATTGGGATGATACACAATCGAAATATGCTCGTACTTCTTCGGCTGAGTTATACGATAAATAACAAAGTAGTAATTCCTTCAGGCCTGTTATCAAAGCGCACAGTGCGCTGAGAGACGGCGACGGGATTAACATTCTAAACCCAGCGTTTCTGAAGTTATTGAAGCAGTCACATGACGACAAAAACTCCACCGCTGTTGCTACAGAGGTACTGTTTGTAACATAATAATCCGGAGTAAAGGTCATGAACCTTTCATTCATAAAGAGCTGCATACCTTAGTAGGTCATTCTCTTTCTCTTGTACTAGCGAATTCTATCTGTTGTTTTGTATGTGTAGAAATTGACCAGGTATTTGATTATTTAAGATACTAGAATGTTTGCCTATCTATTTCAAAGTTAAGAAATGCCCTGGGAGGAACCTAACTCGCCATCATGCAAAATATTGTGTGGACTACTTTAGGTCAATTACATACATACGGAGCACTACTTTTTCTTGTTACAGGAGTAGATCTTCATGTACGTAAGATGGGTTGCTGTTCTGGTTAAGAAATGTCACGTATATTTTTTTCACGCTTAAAATTGATGCTTCCAGTGCAAAATAATGGCAAAAGAAAACATGTTAACAAACAGTACCACGCTAAAAGCGGTTACGGTTATGATTTAAACGCCTGTGTAACATATTCCACTCGTATTCGTTAGTGCAGAATCGCATTGCACGGATCCGCACTAAGCGCGGAGAGGTACAGTTAAAAATGTTGTGGAAAATATGCAAATTAGCAAGGCCTGATTTCGATTTCCAGCATAAGACGGCTAATCGCCGTCTAATAAAACCATGTTGTCAGCAGATAACTGTCGGGGTATCAATAAATCACAATATGGGTAAATCACGTGTAAGTGGCCCGGGTAGCTCAGTTGGTAGGACATTTGCCCTGTAAGCGGAAGGCCCCGGGTTCATGTTCCTGTCAGGCTGCATATGTTGTTTTTTTTTTCACCGTGTAAAATTTGGCACCCAACATGGGACTGTGGTTGTTATTGCTCTGAGATTATGTTTGACTTGTTCTCTGGACCCTTTTCGAGTTCAAGGATGAATTCCAATCAAGCAGGGGAGTATGTCATGGTACCGGTAACTCACAAAAGGGGAATATAATGTGTAAGCAGCCGCATAGCTCAGTCGGTGGGGCATTCACTCCGTTAGCGAAAGGCACTGCGTTTGAGTCTCGGTCAGACTGCATATTTTTCTCACCTTGCAACATAACAATAATCAATGCAGTATCATTAGTTGTTTGTGTAAGCTGTAATCTGTTTCTTCAATATAAGACGCTAAATCAGTAACAAATAATGATACCTAGACAGGTTATGAAATGCTAGCTATGATACCTGCCAAAACAGCCCCAAGTTTATAAATATAATATATATATGTGTGTGTGTGTGTATGTGTGTGTGTGTATGTGTGTGTGTGTATGTGTGTTTTGCATACAACAGTCTTATTATAAATGTAAATAGAAATTCCAAAATGTTTCCATACATGTTTAAATCGGTAAAAGGACTATTGTATGTAAGCGGTGATGCAGACAGTATTTTGCTTTCGAATTCATGTTGTGTATTTACATCAATTACACTCTTATTTTAGCATTTAAATTTTGCTTAAATTAATATGATAAAAAAATTAAAACAATGTTTTTTAATTTGAGTCATGTTAAGATGCCAAACTTATCTACCATAGGTTTACATAAAGGCCCTGTTTGCTTCCTTTTTAAACATAACCGTATTTTGAACAAGTATTAAATGCATCAGAAATTTTCAGAAAGGTTATACAGTAATTAGACTTCAGGCATAGGCATATTCATAGGATTTGTATAAAGTCATGAATCAAAGCGCTAAATGCGCTGAGAGACGGCAGCCGGATTAACAGGAAAAAACTGTGATTCTTAATTATTGATACAATAGAGGCAAAAGCCACATGACAAAAACTCCACACACTCTCCTGCAACTATAGTCGGCAGTAAGACAATCGAATATGCACTCTATTTGTTACAAAACAATCCGGAATTAGGGTCATGAACCTGACTGTATGAACTTCAGAAGTAGGTCATTCCCTAGGACCCAATTTATATACACTCTCTGTACTGTAGAACTTAACAAGGTACTTGATGTTTTAGATACTTAAATGTTTGTTTCTATTTCAAAGTTAAGAAATGTTAGGAGAAACCTGATTCGCTTTAACTGCAAAATTACGCGTGAACTACTTTAGGTTAATTACAGACATTCGAAGCACTACTTTTGTTTATTTTACAGGAATAGATCTTCAAGTACGTAAAATGGGTTGCTGTTCTGAATTATAAGTGTCACTGATATATTGTTAACGCTTAAAATGGATGTTTACAGAGCAAAATAACACGTTTACAAACAACATCACGTGAATAGCGGTTACGGTTATGAATAAAAGGTCTGCTAAGCATATTCCATTCGTATTCGTAAGTGCAGAATCGCATTGCGTGGATCCGCACTAAGCGCGGAGAGGTACAGTTAAACTTGTAATGGAAAATATGCAAAGTAGCAAGGTCAGCGATGCCTGGCAAGCGTTTCTAGCTACTAAAGACGGCAAGCTGCCGTTTAAAAATCATTCGCAATATGTGAGTACAGCATGCACAAATATTTGTACTTAGTTCGCACACACTGATCCGGGAATATCCGAATACAACATTATGTACAATCTCACGGTGCTTTCTTCCTAATCAGAGAAACACTATGCTTAGCATTAATAATAATAACTGAGGATAGCTATCAAACATTTAAGTTCTGCCAAGAATTTCAGTAAATTTGGACATTGACCCTATGGGCTTAAAAAATAGGGGTTAATCCAATTTCTAATGGGACCTGTTAATATATAATTAATTTTTCATACCTTACGTCAACACAATCACAGGGAACTTATGATCAGAACAGTCGGCATTCTCATCTGAAGATTGTAATATCTTGATGTGAGGTGAGAAAATTTATTTTCTTTAATTTAAGAACAAACCCCGCATCATGTTATTGTTTTATTGTCATATTCATAGGGGTCGTCTGTCTGCCCGTCTGTTCCTCTGTCTGTCCGTCACATTTTTTTTTTCTGTCACACTTCAGCAGGTGACACATGTGTTCTAGAGAACATTCTTTTCTGAGAGAGGCAAGACCAAGTTTCTTTACTGGTTTGGGTTAAGCCACTGGGGCTAGAGCCGCATTCTCTCTCTTTCCCCCTTTTCTTCCCTATATGTAACATATTCTTTCAAAACATGTTACATACAGAAAGGGGGGGGGGGGGGGGGGAGAGAGAGAGAGAGAGAGAGAATGCGGCTCTAACGCCAGTGGGTCAAGCATGTATAGCATTTTTATTTTATTAATACTCTCTTAAAATTCATACAGTTGTTTCTGGCTGAGGTCATCTTCACATTCAGCTGCTATTAGTTATTTGGAAGAATATGTGTTGAAATAACTAAACATCGTTTGCTTCTTTCATTTTCACTATTGTCAGATTCATACGCCATGAATGAGACTGCAAAGCAAATTGTTAAACCTCTCTTGATTGGACAGTAGTATACACTCGATCGATACGTAAAGCGGGATTGCGTTATTGATTAAGTTTCTTGATAGTGTAGAACTACTTCTACTGCAAAAATATGTCCTATAACTCGGGGCGCATGGTAAAATATACTCATTCGTCGGCCTTTTTTGGGGGAGGGGCATTGACTCCTTTGCTCAATTTTTAATGTGTCATACGAAATGCCGCAAAGGCGCATCCTTGGCAGAACACTAAGTGACCGTTAAATCGGCATGTTCTAGTACGCAGCAGATGTATTGAATATTCTACATTTTGAATGAAAGCTTGCCAAACATCATGGAAACACAGTCGTTTTTCTTTCTTTTTGGACTCATTACTTTGTAAATATTCGGTTAATTGTGACTGGGTCAATGGATGTGATTGAAAATTGTGAAGGTCCGGATTGGCACGAATCAATTGATCTTGGTTTTTAGACTGGCGGCCAGCGGCCGCTAGTCTTATGCTGAAATTCGAAATCGGGCCTTTCTAATTTGCATATTTTCCACAGCGTTTTTAACTGTAGCACTCCGCGCCTTGTACGGATCCATTCAATGCAAGCTGAGCTAACGAAAGCGAGTGGAGTGTGTTACACAGATGTGTTGCAACGACGTTTAAAAGATATTTAGAAACTCTTTTAATGTGTAAAGTTTGTGTGTCCACTCTTCTTTTACAAATTCTTCAAGCTGATACAACCATTTTCAGCGTGAACAAAATACCTTCGTTGTTTACAAAACAAAGATTTAATCCAACTGGAGTACATGTAGATCCATTCATGCAATTATGAAAAATTATAGTACTTCGCATAAGTACGTAATTAACCCAAAGTAGTTCAGCAGCGTTTCGCACGATAATGATATATTACGTTGCATTTTTGTCTTCTCATAAACTCAATAGCCACGCAAAAGCTAGAACAGTGGAAAAAAGCGGCCATAATTTAGTGGAATGGAAGATCACATGACCCAATGTTTTGAAATGGTAGGCCTAAAAAACGGTATGAAAATTATTGGAGCAATGGACGCAATGAAAATATTACCGAACAATGGACATTTTATTTTCAGAATATTTACAGTCCATTGTGCCTCGATAAAACACGCAAAGGAAGTTTGCTAGACACAATGAGATGAAATTTGTTATATTATTCTTGCATGGATAAAAATAAGAATACAATACTTATGCTCTGATATACGCTATTGATAATATGTTCTCTCAAAATAAAGCAGACACACGTTCGATGTTTACACTGCTGGCTCCACTCTTCAGGCCAGGTATAAAAAGAGTGTATCTAGATAAACAGGCATCATATCACAAAATAATAATAGTCAATCTAATGTTTTAAATTTAATAAATATTATTAATTTGTGTTTCTATATCATCAAGATTTTTCATATACCGCGCAATGTAAATAACCGCGAAATGGAAATTCCATTGCACCTTAAAAATACCACGCAGATGAAAGTTATATGTTCATATGCAAACTCGTACCAACGACAAGTTATGAAGACATGTTATTTATATGTTTTAGATACTCCAAATTAAAACTGCTCAGTTCATTATAAATTTGTCTTGTACCATACTATACACAGCGGATCCATTTTAAGGTGATGCCGGTATACCCTTACAGCATTGACTGGCGCGTGTATGCCACACTTCCAGTAAATTAATCAAAGAAGCGCATGCTGAGGCAATAGAAGTATGAAGAAGGAAATTTAAGATTAAGTTTAGGCTTCTGTCCAAATCACCATCATCAGGATGTAATAATTTAAAATGATTGATATATTTATAATCAATAAAATTTAGAACTGTTAATTGTGTGTGTGAACTGAGAAACTGATACTGACCACATGTATACCCCCCTTTATAAACAGATTAGAATCCAGTATATAACCTATTTGGATTACAATATAGCGCGCTTGTTGCTCTTCACGGCCAACCCGCGGACAGTCTATCAGTGCCTTCGGCGCTTTGATTACCAGTGGTATTTAAAAAGTTCTAGCCTAGTCAATACAGCCAAAGGAGTCAGTACTGGTCGGTTGGAAGCAATCTGACTAAAGTACAGATCTTCCTAATGTAGCGTGGCGTATATATAGGAGATGATTTTAGTCAGATTGGGTTGGAAGTTTCCGTCAGTCTCTCTCTCAATGTCCGCGAGTATGTGTGTGAAAGTGTGAAAAAAGGGAGAATATCATATACCTATGTAAATCAAAATACAGCATCTCTAGGGAGCGGGAGATCGTGGGTTCGATCCCCAGCCGCGTCATACGAAGGTCGTAAAAATGGTACTGTTATTATAGCTCCCTTGCTTGGCGCTCAGCATATAAGGGTAGTTCAGGACTGGTTGGCCCGGTGACTAAATGTGGTATCATACCACATGTCTACAACGTGATACTGCAGTGTGGTAGCACTACATCTGTCTCAAGTACACATCGTCTCCAAATGACTGAAATACTATCGGTGGGACGTTAACACCCCCCCCCCCCCCACGCACACAAAACAAAAGCAATAACATAAAAACAGCATCTCCCGCCCCGCCTCTCTCTCTTTGAATTAAAAAAAAATAATAAGGGATATGCATATAAGAGTAGTAGCAAAATGGGTGCTTTAATGGGGGTTTGAGTCCCAGATCTGGGTAAATAGGTCAATCATCATCATGGTCAATGATCTAGGTCACCGACTGCGCATGCTCATAATTCAAGGTTAAGGTTGAATTGTGGTCATTCCATTTAGGTCATGTCTGCGCATACTCATAGCTCAAGGTTAACTTTATCTGAGACAGTGTCAAGGTTTTACGAATCTAAGTTGTTAGTGCGCATGTCTGAAAAAAATAGTCACCCATTGATGTTAATTGTAATTTCAAGGTAAGCTTATCATCAGGTCAAGGTTGATTCTAACTAAATTCTGTAATTTAAGGTCTACATTTACGCATCTTTTTCACAAAACATCCATCGTTGTGACATCATTTCTGTCGTTACAAGTATAGACACATCTGTTTCGATAAATTTAGCGTCGTTAGATAAGAGAGTCATTTTAATTTCTCGAATCATGGATGTGCTACCCGAAAAGTTATGCCAGAAGATTTATCACCAGTTAGTGGAATATCCCTTTATATCTCTAAAACACGTACTTCGTTACGAATTATACAAGATTGCCTTATTTCATTCTTGTCAGATGTCAAATCGACATATGGAGATGGTTAAAAGACTCAAATACTTTTGACGATTTTAAAATCGTATTGACCGAATTGGCAAAAAAGCATCATATATGCATCAATATCGTTGCTTTGAAGCTAAATGATTGGAAGGAATACGTTGCCTACAATACTAATGTTGTAAACTATATATTTGACTTGAAAAATGGTGGCTGTTTTGAAAATACTTTGAGGAGTACCGATCCATACATGAATAAACATGAAGAGTTATACCTGTGCGATTTGTAAGAGAGTGTGAGACCAGATGATCTAGGTCACCGACTACGCAAGCTTATGATTCATAAACTAGGAGATGTCACCTGGTCAGTTGGCGCGTCAAAACATCAACCGCGCATTATTAAGGTCACATTGAGTGACCAGATCAACTATGTACACGTTGACTAATGGTGTGTTTACCTAGGAATTTATCTCGCTATAACGAATGCTCTGTCACTGTCCTAAATAAAGGTGTAACTCAATATTTCAAATGAAATTTGCTCCCATTTGTCATGATTTTGTTCGCATGTAGTTAACAACGGTTTCAAATGATATAGTGTTTAATGTTATTGTTTGATAAGACAAGATTTTCATTGAATAAGAAATTAAATCTCTTTACATCAACTAATTCACAACAGACCAAAACTTAATATTAAATAAATAACCAAATTTCGAGAATTTCCCGCAATCTTAATCCCCTTGTTTAAAATCTTGCAATATCAGTCGGTCACCGCGTTTACTCTTCGCTGAACCCTTGTACCTCAATATTTGATGTTTAAGGATGCTTGCATAAATGTGGAGGTTAAATTTAGCGAGAAAATACACAGATGTGCTTTCTTCATATATAATGTGAGAAAAAGGTTATTTTTAAAAACATAAGGGTAATTTTTAAGGAAAAAAAAAGACTGTACAAAAGAAATTACACGAGCATGGATTGATTAAAACCTACAATTTGACAGAACTTTTGTTGAAATTGTTAAAAGTGCATACAATGCTAAGTGAAACTTATATAAATATGACAATAAATTTACTTTCTACTCCAAATGAAATAAATCTGAAGAAAAAAATATGATGAAAAAATAAAAAATGCGGTAAAACGTTGGAGTACTTTTTATCGTGTCCTCATTTAACCCCCGTGTTTCGAGCGAGGAAGTTAAGGGAACATGATTATGTATCTAATCAAAGCGCACAATGCGCTGAGAGACGGCGACGGGATTAATATTCTAACCCCAGCGTTTCTGAAGTTATTGAAGCAGTCACATGACGACAAAAACTCCACCCGCTGTTGCTACAGAGGTTCTGTTTGTAACATAATAATCCGGAGTAAAGGTCATGAACCTTTCATTCAGAAAGAGCTGCATACCTAAGTAGGTCATTCTCTCTCTAGCTCTAGTTGTTTTGTATGTGTAGAAATTGACCAGGTATTTGATTATTTAAGATACTAGAATGTTTGCCTATCTATTTCAAAGTTAAGAAATGCCCTGGGAGGAACCTAACTCGCCATCATGCAAAATATTGTGTGGACTACTTTAGGTCAATTACATACATACGGAGCACTACTTTTTCTTTTTACAGGAGTAGATCTTCATGTACGTAAGATGGGTTGCTGTTCTGGTTAAGAAATGTCACGTATATTTTTTCGAGCTTAAAATTGATGCTTCCAGTGCAAAAAAATGGCAAAAGAAAACATGTTAACAAACAGTAACACACTAAAAGCGGTTACGGTTATGCTTTAAACGCCTGTATTACATATTCCACTCGTATTCGCATTGCATGGATCCTCACTAAGCGCGGAGAGGTACAGTTAAAATTGTTGCGGAAAATATGCAAATTAGCAAGGCCTGATTTCGTTTTCAGCATAAGACGGCTATCGCCGTCTAAAAACTGACGAAAGTAGTTTATTTTCCCGAAAATAAACCCTGGAATTTTAAAGTACATTTAAAAACACCGCATATACTGGAAGGAAAATGGAAAGTGGTTTTGTGAGAATTTCAAGCCTCTGCTTCTAAAACAAAAACAGCAAACAGTTTCAATCAAACATTGCTTATATTTTCGAATATTTGTGGTGAAAGTATTGTAAATGGAAAGGAAGTTCCAGTTTTTCGTTGCCACAGTTTTGTTGATTCATCAAACCGTTGACTTCCTCTCCGTACCTGTCTTGATACTGTTCAAATACTTCTTCTACAAGTCGATCCATTGGATCATTTTCTTCCTTTCCATTCATCGTGTCTGAGTCAAAATCCACAAAATTTCCTGCTGATGTTTAATCTGTTTATGCCTAATAAGGTTATACTTTCTTGCAAATGTTTTGTTGCACATATTACAGTAAAACATGACTCAATGTTTGAATTATTCAAATACGTCGTCAAATTGTTTAAATCGATCTGTCTTTTTAGGTGTCTTTCTTGATGAGGTAATAGTTTTCTTTACTGGTCCTGTGTAGTTCTTTACAGCTGAAAGACTTGGTGCAGTTTTTATTTTTCCGTTAGCTTTTTTCGTGTAGAGACGTTTCAATTTCACCTTTCTCTGGCCAACGCTACTGTCACTTATGACAGATTTTGCAGTGTTTTGTTTATTTATACGCTCTACCTCAGATTTAGCTCTGTCCACCACACTCTGTATAGGTGATGTTAATTCTATGAACGTCTGTTTTTGCTTTTCGGAAAAATATGATTGTTTTGGTCGAAATAGACCCATTTTTTGAGATGAGGCATATACGTTGAGTAATTCATGTTTCCTTATGAAATTGTAATGTCAGCAATACAGGTTCTTGTAAAAATGAAGCTCCACGCTCTTTTAAATCATTTATATATATTTCAAATTCTTATAATTATGTTTGTTTTACTGTTAGAAAAATAGGTGTATCAAAACGCAAATTCCAACGAGTGTAATTAGTTGTGTAACGCGTCGAAAAACTGGAACTTCCTCTCCATTTAAAATACTTTCACCACAAATATTCGAAAATATAAGCAATGTTTGATTGAAACTGTTTGCTGTTTTTGTTTTAGAAGCAGAGGCTTGAAATTCTCACAAAACCACTTTCCATTTTCCTTCCAGTATATGCGGTGTTTTTAAATGTACTTTAAAATTCCAGGGTTTATTTTCGGGAAAATAAACTACTTTCGTCAGTTTTTAAATACACAATCATGTTCCCTTAACTTCCTCGCTCGAAACACAGGGATTAAATAAGGACACGATAAAAAGTACTCCAACGTTTTACCGCATTTTTTCTTTTTTCATCATATTTTTTCTTCAGATTTATTTCATTTGGAGTAGAAAGTAAATTTATTGTCTTATTTATATAAGTTTCACTTAGCATTGTATGCACTTTTCACAATTTCAACAAAAGTTCTGTCAAATTGTAGGTTTTAATCAATCCATGCTTGTGTAATTTCTTTTGTACAGTCTTTTTTTCTTTCTTAAAAATTACCCTTATGTTTTTAAAAATAACCTTTTTCTCACATTATATATGAAGAAAGCACATCTGTGTATTTTCTCGCTAAATTTAACCTCCACATTTATGCAAGCATCCTTAAACATCAAATATTGAGGTACAAGGGTTCAGCGAAGAGTAAACGCGGTGACCGACTGATATTGCAAGATTTTAAACAAGGGGATTAAGATTGCGGGAAATTCTCGAAATTTGGTTATTTATTTAATATTAAGTTTTGTTCTGTTGTGAATTAGTTGACGTAAATAGATTTAATTTCTTATTCAATGAAAATCTTGTCTTATCAAACAATAACATTAAACACTATATCATTTGAAACCGTTGTAAACTACATGCGAACAAAATCATGACAAATGGGAGCAAATTTCATTTGAAATATTGAGTTACACCTTTATTTAAGACAGTGACAGAGCATTCGTTATAGCGAGATAAATTCCTAGGTAAACACACCATCGGTCAACGTGTACATAGTTGATCTGGTCACTCAATGTAACCTTAATAATGCGCGGTTGATGTTTTGACGCGCCAACTGACCAGGTGACATCTCCTAGTTTATGAATCATAAGTATAGGTCAGTTCATAGTTGCCTTCGACTACACGATATAGTCACGAGGGCGGAGCCCGAGTTCATAGTTGCCTTTAACTACACGATATAGTCACGAGGGCGGAGCCCGAGTGACTATGCCGTGTAGTCGAAGGCAATTATGAACTAACCTATTTAGCACGTGGTATTTTCCTCCACTAGCAACAAAATGTCACAAAAGTGTGAGTTATGTGATTGCATAATCCACACTCATTGATTTTTTTACAAAAGTGTGGACTACGCGTTATAGTTCACGGTGACTATGAACAAATACTAGCATCTGATTGGACGAGAGGAAAATGCCATGTGCTAAGCTTGCGTAGTCGGTGACCTAGATCATCTGGTCTCACACTCTCTTACAAATCGCACAGGTATAAATCTACATGTTTATCCATATATGGATCGGTACTCCTCAAAGTATTTTCAAAACAGCCGCCATTTTTCAAGTCAAATATATAGTTTACAACATTAGTATTGTAGGCAACGTATTCCTTCCAATCATTTAGCAGCAAAGCAACGATATTGATGCATATATGATGTTTTTTTGCCAAATCGTCAAAGGTATTTGAGTCGTTTAACCATCTCCATATGTCGATTTTCGCTTTTGAGTCTGACATCTGACAAGAATGAAATAAGGCAACCTTGTATAATTCGTAACGAAGTACGTGTTTTAGAGATATAAAGGGATATTCCACTAACTGATGATAAATCTTCTGGCATAACTTTTTGGGTAGCACATCCATGATTCGAGAAATTAAAATGACTCTCTTATCTAACGACGCTAAATTTATCGAAACAGATGTGTCTATACTTGTAACGACAGAAATGATGTCACAACGATGGATGTTTTGTGAAAAAGATGCGAAAATGTAGACATTAAATTACAGAATTTAGTTAAGATCAACCTTGACCTGATGATAAGCTAACCTTGAAATTACAATTACATCAATGGGTGACTCATTTTTTTTTCAGACATGCGCACTAACAACTTATATTCGTAAAACCTTGACACTGTCCCAGATAAAGTTAACCTTGAGCTATGAGTATGTGCAGACATGACCTAAATGGAATGACCACATTTCAACCTTAACCTTTAATCATGAGCATGCGCAGTCGGTGACCTAGATCATTGACCATGATGACGTAGGCTTGACCTACTTACCCAGATCTGGGACTCAAACCCCCTAAACCCCCGTTAAAGCACCCATTTTGCTACTACTTATAAGACACTTCTATTGGGACTTTTGAAATGTGTATTATACCAAAATTAAATGATATTAAATACATTTTGCTTAAAAAATGAAAATATATGGTAGTGTTCAACTGCCAAAGTCTATAACATATTTACTTCTATCAAAAGCTACAAATATACTATGCCCTTATTTGGAGCTACTATAAACAAGATTAATCGGTAAGTGAACTAACGTTAAGACCAGATCAATGTAACGTTGTTTGATTAGCAATATTTGGTATCAAGGCATTTAAATGATCCCATTGTATATACATCCGTATCTTTCATGTAATTACCTGTTGAAATTCCTCTCCTTTTCTCATAAGGCAAACCAATCGGTCAACAAAATTGATTAAAAAATACACTTTTTATCAAACAATTTTGATGTGTATCGCAATTTTAGCAGTAAAACAATGGACGGTGGAGAGGGTGAAAGATGTTAACCGACATTATAAACGACACTGTCCGAGTATTTCGCATCATTGCATAATAAGTAAGCATCAAAGCGTATTGATTGGATAACATGCCAAGAATGACAACCCATTTTTATATGCTCGTCGAAAATGCGACGTATTATGGATCCAACTTCGGTGGCCGGGCGGGCGGCGTCTAGTGATGTTGTCAACTCTCTAACACAAACAAACATGCACCGATCTCAAACCTTACTTAGTCACAATTTATTTTTGCACAATATCTCGATCACTCTAGAGTTATGGCCAATGAATTGATGAAAATTGGTCAAATTAACAGTGTCCCCTCTCTAACTTTAACAAACATGAGTAATATTTTTTATTAAAATATATTTTAAAGCGCATGCCTCCATAAACCCAACCCCAGTGACAAAATCTTCTGCTGCTAGTGTAGTAGTAGTAGTAGCAAAACATGGAAGTAATATTGGTAGTCACTGGAAGAAATGATATTCAAGCTTCTTACCTTTTCATCTGGAGAAGTGAACATAAACTTTAATAAAATCAGGAAAATTCAAATACATATCCTCACCTTGACCAAAATGATAAACGATCTACATTACACTGGTCTGGTAGCACAGGGTATAACCTCGATACAAGTAAATACTGTTGCACAGAAAATGAAAACTTTGAGACATGAACTGCACGTGTGTCTTCCTCAGACAAACGAATTATAAAAAGCTTGGAGTAGATTATGGATGAGAAAGGACGTGTATAGTGACACACCGAACAATAAAAACTTCCGCCCTGTTAACCTAAATACAAATATATATATTGGGTTAGAAAGGGGATTTTTCGGCGTACGCTATAGAGAATTGGTTCGACCTAATTCCTGAACCACTGGTAGGTCGGTGGTTCTACCCGGATGCCTCCGTGCATTTAGGGTCTTCCTCCACCTGTAACTAGCTGGACGTCGCTATATGACTGAAATACTGTCGAAGCGACGGTAAACTCAAATAGTCAAGTTTAAAGCCTGACCCAATTCATCAACTGTTGACAACCGAAGGCAGTGGAAAAGTATTGGCATTTGTTGGCATTTGGGAGTTACAGGGTGCATATCTCTCAACAATATTGTCAGTGCATTGTTCAACTATAAAGCGCGAAAACATCCCTGCTGAAAAGAAAACATTAGTGAAACTATTAAGAACTCTAGTGTGTTCAATTGGCTGATGTATAGTAAGCGGACGATTTTCAGGCGTATGAAAACTGAAGATATAGATAGACTGTATTCAGGCAAACAATGCATTTTCCCCGTGACTGAACTGCTTCCCATCATTACGATATTAGTTAATCTTTCGTTGTCACAAGGTGTCTTTCCACCAAACTGGAAACTGGCAATAGTTAGACCTCTATTGAAAAAACTTGGACTTGAACTCATATTTTCTAACTACAGACCAGTAAGCAACCTACCATTTCTGTCGAAATTAATCGAAAAGGCAGCATTATTCTACCTTAACAAACATGCAAATGAACACAATCTCCTTCCAAAGAACCAATCAGCGTACCGACAACATCATTCGTGCGAATCAGCGTTACTTCGTCTTGTTAATGACATTCTTGCTGCCATGGAAAATCAAGAAGTAACTGCATTAATAGCGTTGGATTTAAGCGCAGCTTTTGATACCGTCGATCATGACATCCTTCTCGACGTTCTCAATCGTCAGTATGGTATCTGCGGAGTAGCACTCGACTGGTCAGACTCGTACCTGCGACCCAGGAGTTGTCGCGTAAGTGTGAACAATATAATGTCGTCAGCACGCGATCTTACGTGCAGTGTCCCCCAAGGAAGCTGTTTAGGGCCGTGGCTCTACCTCGCTTATGCAGGGACCATATTTGACATTGTTCCGCCTACCATCTCCGTGTACGGCTTCGCCGACGATCATACTGCCGGCAAACGTTTCAAACCTACACCCGTTCTCGAGGCCGAATCCATTGTGGAGCTAGAAGAGTTCGCATCACAAGCAAATGATTGGATGAACAGTAATAAATTAAAAATGAATTCTTCAAAAACTGAACACATAACTTTTGGAAGTGCTCCTCAGTTGAGTAAACTGTCTAAAAATGAAATTAACATTTGTGGTGATAAGATCAAACGACAAAATACAATCAGATATTTAGGGGCATATTTGGACGAAAATTTGACTTTCAAACATCACATCAAGATCAAGTGTCGAACAGCTATGTTGAGCTTTTTTCGCATAAAGAATATTCGCAAATTCCTCACACAAGATGCAACAGAAACTCTAGTACTCTCACTCGTGATTTCTCACTTAGACTATTGCAATGTGATTTTGTATGGTATTTCAAACTGTGATATTGCAAAACTACAGCGAATTCAAAACATGTGTGCCAAACTAGTATTAAATCGTAGGAAAAGAGACAGTTCTAAGCAGGCATTATACGATCTACACTGGCTGCCCATCAAGGCCAGAATACAATTCAAGATTCTTGTATACATGTACAACTGTCACGTTGGAAATGCACCACCGTATTTGACTGAACTGCTTACACCTAAAGTTCAAAAACGTTCTCTGAGATCATCCTCATCTTCAGTTGACAGTTATGAAGTGCCTTTTAATAAGTGTAAAACTTTCAGCGACAGAAGTTTTAGTACGATCGGCCCGAAACTCTGGAATGATCTTCCATTAGATATCAGACAATGCTCATCAGTTGATAGTTTCAAGAAACACTTGAAGACTCATTTCTTCACAGACTATTTCAATCTTTTCTAGTCAAAGTCAGTAGAGTGTAGAAACAGTGAACTGAGAGACAATGTTATTCAGTGCATTAATTCTGTGATAAATACCATTATTTTCTTTAACTTTTGATAATATGCTTTTGATTTAGAATTTATTGTTTTATCATTCTTAAACTACATTTATTTAATACTTTTAATGTTTTGATATAATAGTGTACAACGCCATTGAATATGTATTTTATGTAGAAATAGGCGTTTAAGCAAATAAAACAGTTTCAGTTTCAGTTTCAGTGTAGAGGATGAAACTGGCCCCATCCTGGTCTCGTCATTCTTACAATACATGAAGAATACAAATTTTGCTTTTTAATTGTCTTAAGGAAATAAAATAGTTATCTTCAAATACCGGAAGTTTAAATAGCATTTTACACTTCCAACAAGATACAAATATCTATTTTTGGCAGCGACACTTCCTTTACAAGATGTATTATGACAAGTGCATATTTTTTATCTCTAAATGTTTAAGTTTAGTTTAGTCACGTACCGTTTTAATGTTTATTATGATAAAACAGCGACTATACAAATAACAAGAACGTTATGGGACAATACGGTTGTCACGCAATGCGATACCATTCTTTTCGATTCAACAGAGACATGTGGTGCGTAGCAGCACACACACACACACACACACACACAGTATTCCTTAAGCAAGAATGTATTCTTGTACCTTATACACCCATATAATATATTGTTTAGTTAAACTTTCAGTGGTCACTTATTAAGTGACTAGAAAATGAAATGAATATATAATTTTCATTTTCTAGTCACTGCAATAAACTGACCTCTGAATATTTAAATTCAGTAAAACATCGTTATAAAGACCATCATCGATTCCAGAGAAGAGTGGTCTTAATAGCGAGGTGGTCTTCAAAATAAGGTGGTCTTAAAAGTGTGGTGGTCTTAATATGAGGTGGTCGTAATAGTGATGTAGTCTTAAAAGTGTGGTGGTCTTAATATGAGGTGGTCGTAATAGTGAGGTGGTCTTAATATGAGGTGGTCTTAATAGTGAGGTGGTCTTAAAATGAGGTGGTCTTAATAGTGAGGTGGTCTTAATATGAGGTGGTCTTAAAAGTGTGGTGGTCTTAATATGAGGTGGTCTTAATAGTGAGGTGGTCTTAAAATGATGTGGTCTTAATAGCGAGGTTTACCAATATAGTCAGAACAGGACAAGTACGATTATGTTTAAAGGACCGTCTACACGTCTACTCTTACTTATCTAATTTCTTTGAAGTACTACTATTAAACATGATACATTGTTTGAATATTTAATAATTACGATTTTATAATAAAATCATTAATACTATAAGGAAATTTTGAAACAAAATTTGAGATTCGAAAAATGTGGTACATGTCAGTCGCACAGGGAATCGGCTCATAGTCCATACAGTCGATATATAGAGATAACATAATAAAGGGAAATAACACGGTTTGTCAACGACCACATTTGATCGCGTTTTTTCTTCAATCCGGGGGTAACTTGGTCAAAATGAAACCTGCCTGCCCCTCAAGCACTAAATTATGAACAAAAAGTTTGGTGTCATTTTGTTCATAATTTAGTGCTCCACAAAACAGAATGCATACTTACTTTGAAAATACATTTTGTGCTGTTAGCTTTAAGTTCTTCATCAGTTTCTTTCAACTTTCTCGTAAAAGGTTCATTAAAAGACAGTTAATTTGGCCATTATGCAATGTCATTGGTTTCAACAAGCGTTTGAAATTACTACGAAAATATCCAAATGTTCCCGAATGAAAGAGAGATAAGAGACTGGACTGTACTGTACGAAGCATGTATAAGAGCACACTGAAGCTGATACATTTACGACACCTGGTCAAAAGAAATTAGCAAGGTGAAGCAGTCAAGCTTTGGGTTTCTCGGACGATGATTAAAAGGTTGTTATTTGCATCATCAATTTATCAGTTGTTTATTGGCTTGTAAATATTCGGTTATTTGCCTCGCAAATAACGAATACGTATTCGAATACTGGCAATATTCGGTGCACCGAATACATGAGTGTATCGTTATACCTCTAATAAGATCTGGTTTATTTTGTTTAATACATGCACTGAACATTTCCAACAATTTTAGCCAATTTTTAACTATCCGTATGTAACGTGAACTTTATAATGGGAATCTACCAAATTCAGCGTAAAGAGACAAAGTATTGGTTTGCACTTTTTACACCCATAAAGCACTTGAAAAAGACAGCTTAAAACCATAGTCATTATACACATCTTCAAACTTTTGACACTTTTATTTTTCATGTTCAATTTTACAGCCTTTAGACATGACACTTTCAAAGCTTGTCTCGTGCACAAACGTCTTAATTTTGAAGATTTTATTTATATTATTACTATTAACACTATAACGTTCAGGTAATGTACATCCATACCCTAGCCCAACAGCACTAACTTACTCGAATATATCATTAGAACAACTTCTAGACAGCGGTCTTAGCATCATGCATTTCAATATTTAAAGTCTGAAAATTGACGAAGTAAGGGGTTAAAGGTCAGCAATATGACGTCATAGTCCTCACAGAAACCTGGCTTTAGGGCGTATGTGAAAGTTTGCTACATTTTCTATTTAGACAAAGAAGGAAAATTTAAACAGTTCAATAGAATTTAAACCTTGCATAGTTATAGAGAATCATAAAAGAAGCATTATTATGAAAAGAATTCCTACTTTTTGAGTTATCTGCCCTTGAATGTGATATTTTAGCAATTGTAGGCCATATGCAAGGGAATAAAACTCAAATAATGACAAACAACACCTCATAAGGTTTCAAAATCAATGTTCAGCACTTCTGTATTCCCTGTCTTTGTACAAAATTTGTAGAAATTCTTTGCGACAGATTTTATTCTATAATCACTCATGAAGATATATATCAATTTTCATCAAACTATCTCAACTTTAAAAAATGCAATATATTTACAGTTTTAAACATAACATAACTTCTATAAGATCAATTGGTTTCAAATTTTGCAAATTATATATTTGACAGTTTAAATTTTCCTTATTCTATGTAGAAAATGTAGCAAAATGTCACATACACCCTTATTAGTAAAACATTCGATACAGATATAGCTATACCTAATTTTATTTTACCCTATCGCAAAGATAGACTCTACAGACAGGGGGTGGCATCGCAATTTTTGTATGAAATAATATTTACAGTTAGTACGTTCTGATCTTACTTTGCCTGATTTAGAATCATTATGGTGTGAACTCAGATTAAATTCAAAAACTGTTCTTATAGGAGGGTTTTATCGCCCCCCTGATGCGAATTCGGCATATTTCAATCTTCTCGAAGAAAGTTTTGATCTTTCTTATAATACTGGTGTTAAACAGATAATAATTACAGGTGACTTTAATATAAATTTAATTAACCAAAATAATAAGTTATTGCACTTAACCCTTTCCCTCATAGAGGAAACCATGGAAAGACATATGCGAACAACATAAAACCAGATCAGCCTGCGAGTAACTAGCAGGATGATCAGGTTTTATGCTGTTCGCTGCTCCTCAGTGGTCTGGAAATGAGGACTTTATAATTAAATTTGGTAAGGTTAAACTGTGGTTTTCTGCAGATCAGGCTTTATGTGGTACCTACTGAGTGCGTCAAAATGAGTCTATATGAGGGAAAGGGTTAATACACTCGTATGGCTTTCGTCAGGTTATTAAAGAGAAAACTCACTTCACTGAATCGTCATCAACACTTATAGATCTGATTATTACTAAAAACCCTAGATTATTAATTTCTAGTTATGTCGGAGAATCTTTTAAATCCAGTACTATTCGATACAACTGCTCAGTTGTTATCATTTTTAGACTTATCAAACCTAAGTCTTCTGCCTATAAAATAGCTGTTTGGAAATACAAAAGTGGTGATTATGAGAAAAATTCATCTTCTATCTTAAAATGATTGGCAACAATTACTTCATATGATAATTTAGATATTGTGGCAGAAAACATAAGCAATGCTATCATAAAGTGTGCAAAATTGGAAATTCCTATTAAAGAATGTATTATTCGTCCATATGACGTCTCCTTGATTGCTAATAACATACGTAATTAACGACAACGTCGCCGTGCCCATACTAAAGCTAAATAGCTAATGACGACACTCAAAAAGCAGAATTACTGAACTCATCTTTTTGTAATCAGTCTAATATCGATAACAATAATATTATTTTGCCAGACATTACTCCTCCAGAATACAAACCCTTGTCAACTATAATAATAACTAGTCAAGATGATTAAGATAAAATCTCTAAAGTCGTCTAAAGCCTGTGGTCCTGACAATGTGCATCCACGTCTACTCAAAGAGGGTGCTACAATATTGTGTGAGCATCTATGTATTTATTTAGTACTTTTTATTAAGGAAATCATACTTTCCTTCTTCTTGGAGACGGGCTAATGTCTGCCCTATCTTTAAAAAAGCTGACCCTTCAAACCGAGCATACTATAGACCGATTTCATTGTTGAGTAGTGATGGTAAGGTTATGGAACGTTGTGTATTTACGTATGTTTTTTTTTTTTTTTTTTTTTTTTTTTACTTCCTTTTAAAAATAGTATTATCACACCTTTCCAGTCAGGTTTTTTGCCAACTGATTCAGCAGTTAACCAACTAGTCTATACTTATATAATGACATATAGACGAAGGTAAAGAAATACGTATGGTTTTCTGTGATATATCAAAAGCTTTCGACCGTGTCTGGCATCGAGGTCTCTCTGAATCGGAATAATTATCTATAATTATCTAATAACTATCGGAATAATTGTTCATTTTCACTCTTCGTTCAAATCATATTTATCTGGCTGTAAACAAAGAATAGTAATAAGTAATTCTACTTCTTCTAACCATATTTCGGTGTGCCTCAAGGTTCAATTTTTATTCCGATAATATTTCTTGCTTACATTAATGACAAAGTTAATGGTATACAATCTAACATTCGGGTGTTTCCTGATGACACCACTCTTAACATGATAGTTGTAAATCCGACAACGACGCATTTTAGTATTTTGGATGGATGTCAAAATGCTCTCACTGCTTAAATTTTGCACTGGCGTGTATACGCGAAGTCGGTCGGAAATAATTTTATTGAAAATCGTAGCCTAATCACAATTTGTTTATCGATTTTATTTTAGCACCCGTGATTCATTAACGGATGCATGCGAAATGTCTTTGCAAAACGTCAGAAAAATGACGAAGATATGTGGAATATGCACATTAGGTATTTTTGTAAACAATTGAATGATCAATGAAGTAAAATATTCTTTCTTATTTATGCATTGTTGTAATGTTTTCTGCAACGAACATATGCAGATTACATCTCTTGGCAAATCTGTAGCACACAGTTTGCTTTTCTGTCTGAATTATATACATGTATACTACTTTGGGAAGAATAATGGGCCTTAAAATATTCGGCTTCATTTCTTTGTAAAAATCGTTCATTTGTACTTTAATTTTGTTTGTGTGACGAATTACAATTTATTGTTTACACTGGTTTGTTATGTATAAAATTACAAACACTTGATAAATCATTTTAAAAAAAAACCTTGAAAAAATAGTGCATATCATATAAGCGATTAATTTCTTTTCTTTTTTTTTTTGCTGCATGAGTCATGGGACTCGCCAAGTTAAAACATTATGATTCCCAATACTTAAAGTATGCATTAGGGAACGCATTGAAATTAAAACATTGCATCTAGATCAAACACATTGCATTTTGCATGAAGATTGTAGAGATAAAAAAAAAAAAAAAAAAAAATATATATATATATATATATATATATATGCATATAAATAACATTATTTAAGAAGAAATACCTTTACCTCTGCTTTCTTAAGTTATTGTTATCTTACTGTTCCTTGATAGTTTTGACTCTATTAGTATATATGTAGTACATATGTATCTTAATACTTGTTTCTGCAATGTTCATCTACAAGTATTGACCTCAAAAATAAGATGCTGAGATACTTTATTATCCAGCCGAGACCTTTAATTCACTGGTAGATTTTTATCATTGATAATCAACAATTGTTATATCAACGCATGGCCATTATCCAGTTATTCATATGTTTTGCATAACAAGATTTTGGCTGCTATTAAAATCAAATAGGACTTAATGCTGTCACATGTATAAAGGTGTGTGTGTGTGTGTGTGTGTGTGTGTGTGTTATTTCACAGGGAAGGATAATAGTTGCAGCATTGGAAAATACAGTTAAGAATGGACTAATTCATGAAAACATTCAATTACTGTGAACAATAATAATTGTATTTCGACATGCATAGCAGAATGAAACGAATTCTACAGATATGACAGACGAATTGGAAGAACACACCAAAAAAAAAAAAAAAAAGAGAAAAAAACAACAACAACAACAAAAAAAAAAAAAACAGATCACGAATCTAAAACTTATCATATGGTGCCAGCAAAATGCACAGGTTAAACTTTGGCTGTATAATCCATTATTGGTGTGGCAATATTAACATTGAATCGGGCATGAAAGTCGCCAAAAGCCCCACTTAATACTGCACACAGCTATGAAGTTGTCTTAGCCTAGGGTAATATATTATGCTTTTCACGTGAACCTTATGCTGTATGAATGCCAGGCAACAGCGTCTTTTCCGAGCGTTCGTATAAACGTCACACAACAGAAAGTCTAAAGATAATTTGGATAACTCTCAAATATAAATAAAAGGACCCTTGTAGTTAAAATGGGGACACAAAACCGATTTTGTTGCTTTGTAAAAATCTTTTAACGTGGCTGCAAGGCTAGCCGTGGTTCCTCAAGAAGAGTAGACGTATTTTCGAGCAATAAGAAAAACCTACTTTAAGAATGGGTGTTCCCCAGAAATGTTACTATTTTTAGATTTATCCAATTTCGATGGATTCACCATAAATTCTCGCAAACTGTGCAATTTTATTTATTTTTTAACACAAACACACACTGTACTTTTGAATGGTTACTGAATAACAGTGATACTCTGTATACATAGTGTTGTTTCATAATGGCGCCAAATCCGACACAAAAATCAGCTCGTTCTTTTAGTAATATAGATATGATATGGTCAAATATTATAGAAAGGTTACATGTCTTAACTATAATAAGAAATAACTGACATCACATACTTACCCTAACATATCATTGTTGTATACTACAATAATTAAGACTATCAACAATTCCTAATCCAGTGAAGATTAATATAAATTGATGATTGTACCCTTACACTAACCAAGTTTTCCTATTTAACCATTTCCCTGAATATATGGTCATATTAGTATAAACTTTTTACGCTGATTGGGAAACAAGTTCGTAATACATTGAAATAAACCCTATTGACAGTTCCTGGGTTGGACCAGTACCCTGCGCTTGTGAAGTTGATGCAAAGACCTTGAAACTAAGATAATTATAACCAACAAACTTCGCATCCACAGTGGGACTTGACTACGGTGCTCTTGCAATAAAAATGCATGTGTTGTTACCTGTAATACAAATAATCATGTAATCAATTCAATTGTCTACAACAATAACACTGACTCGTTTTATATCTTTCCTTTATTATTTGCTGTCAATGCCCTTATTATCAGCATTATCATCTTCTTCTTCATTCTTGGAAGGCATCTAACTAGTCTCGTTATTATCTGGTTCAGTCTGTTTTCATAGATGGCATGTGATCTACACTGACTGGTTTGAGAAACCAAGACATTCCTCCCAGGAGTAACATGAAATGGTCTAAATTTTTAGACTGGCGGCCTCTGAAAATCGAAATCGAGCCTATCTGATTAGCATATTTTCCACAACATTTTTAACTGTAACACTCCGCGCTTTGTACGGATCCAGACAATCTTAGCAGAGCTAACGAAGACGAGTATAGTGTGTTACGTAGATGTGTTGCAACGACGTTTAAATGGCATTTAGAAACTCTTTTAATGTGTAAAGTTTGTGTGCCCACTCTTCTTTTAAAAAAATCCTCAAGTTGAATAAAACCATTTTCAGCGTGAACAAAATACCTGTGTCGTTTACAAAACAGAGGTTTAACCCAACTGGAGTACATGTAGATCCACTCATGCAATTAAGAAAAATAGTGCTTCGCATTAGTACGTAATTAATCGAAAGTAGTTCAACAGCGTTTCGCACGATAATGATATATTTCGTTGCACTTCTGTTATATTACGTTGCATTTCTGTCTTTTCATAAACTCAATAGCCACGCAAAAGCTAGAAAAATGAAAAAAAGGTCATAATTCAGTGGAATGGAAGATCACGTGACCCAGTGTTTGAAGCGGAAGGCCTTAAACACGCAATGAAAATTTTATGGGACAATATACGCAATGAAAATGTTATTTTCAGAATCACAGTATTAAATGTCATAAAATACTTTTAAACCACCTCTATCTGTTTTATTATATATATACATTTATTTTAAGATAATGACATGCGAATAAACATAGAATTATTAATTTGAAATTATACATAATCCTGGAGCAATGGAAGTTCTATTTTAGAAAAGCATTTGTAAGTGCCATAAATCTATTTTGAACCACCTGTTACTGTTTTTTTTATATATGAAGATTACTTTAATACAATAGCATACAAATTAACTTGATTGAGTCATTAAATTGGAGATTATACGTATATATATATATATTCATATAGGCTTCGGCACAATGGAAAGTCCATTGTGCCTCGATAAAACACGCAAAAGAAGTTTTCTACACACAATGAGTTGAAATTTTTTTATGTTATTCTTGCATAGGTTAAAATAAGAATACAATACTAATGCCGTGGTATACTCTTTTTAATATGTTTTCTCTAAATAAAATAGACACACGTACGATGTTTACACTGTTAGCTCCACTCTCCAGGCCAGGTATAAAACAGTGTACAGTGTATCCAGATAAACAGGCATCATATTTCAAAATGTTAATGATCAATATAATGTTTTAAATTTAATGAATTATAACAAGTAGAAGTCGTTATTTATTTGAGTATCTATATCATCAAGATTTTTCATATACCGCGCAATGTAAATAACCGCGAAATGGAAATTCCATTGCACCTTAAAAATACAACGCAGATGAAAGTTATATGTTCATATGCAAACTCTTACCATCGACACGTTATGAAGACATGTTATTTATATATATATAAGATACTCCAAATCAAAACGGCTCAATTCATTATAAATTTGTCATGTACCATACTATACACAGTTAACTATATTTTAAGGTGATACCGGAATACCCATACCGCATTGACTGGCGCGTGTGTGCCACACTTCCAGTAAATTAATCAAAGATGCGCATGCTTACGCATTAGAAATATTAAGAAGGAAATTAAAGATTAAGTTAAGGCTTCTGTTCAAATCACCATCATCAGCATGTAATGATTTTATATTATGAAAACAATTATTGATATATTTATAATACAATCAATAAAAATCTCTGTGTGTGTGTGTGTGTGTGTGTTTGTGTGTGTGGTATTGACACGTGTCATTAAGGGCGTTCTTCACATCTTATCAACTAGGAAGGGCGGTGGGACGTTTAACCCAACAAACAAACAAACAAACAAACAAACAACTCGGGTGTGCTCGAGTCAGTATTCTAGATTAAGCTAGTTAGTCGTTGCTTCTCTTCATCATCATCATCATCATCATCATAGGCATGGGATTGATTTTAGACTTCATAAATATAAAGGGTCAGAGTATCAAGGTTTATCATGTTTTACTATTTAATATATAGGGCATTTGAAATCAATTCCATAGTCGAGAATTCTGTTCCCTGACAGCTCTTGTTCGTTATTTGTTTTAGATGTATGTATTTAATTTTGATTATCATGTAATAAGATAACGTTTAATAAAAAAATGAAAACTATCTTTACTTGTTCCGTATTTGACAGCTGAAAAACTGATACTGGCCACACACCCCTCTTTATAAACAGATAAGAATTCAACACATAACCTATTTTGATTACAATCTAGCGCTCATGCTGCTCAACACGACCAACCCGCCGACAGTCTATCAGTGCCTTCGGCGCTTTGATTCGGAGTGTTCCTGAAATTAAGTCTTGATCAGAATCATATAAAGGTTAAGAATGGTGTCCATTCTTTAGTTTAATATGAAAATTTCCTTCAAATTTAGAGCATATAGCTGTAATTGTATTGTACCAGCTGCACCGTTACTCTCTTGATTGCCTTTTTACTTTGGTTTCCAACAAGTGACTTTATTAGTGATTTCTGATTACATATAGAATGTTCTTGTGTCTAATCACTTTCCACATTTTGTCCTTTACCCCCTTAGTTTTAACATAAGAACCCACAAGCACTCTAATCCTCTGTAAAGGAATGAACAGATACTTACATTTTAGTATGTAATCAAGTTCTCATCTAGATATTTACTCAGTTTAGAGTTGGAGTAAAAGAAGGGCAACAAGTACTGAAAGTTCAGAACTGTCCTAGTTAAATCGCCTTCTTTGGCTGTATCATGCAGTTCCGTCAGTTGCAAGTACCAGTGACACAATTGCATGCAATAGTTATTCAACTCACCAGATTCTGGGTTTGATGTTGTTGAAATTGCTTGCTGAACAACAATCTTGTTTCTGTCTGACTTTGCAGATATAACTGGAGTGCTATAATTTAGTTTCTTAATTCTCTTTGGACAATTCTCTGTTTCATACACATAGTGGGATAAAAAATCATTGACAGTGTTCATTAGCACTTAAGTTTGTTCTGCTGGTAATTTTCGTGAAGATCAAATTGTTTCTTCTTCGTTGTCATCGTCGTCTTGTTGCTGTGATATTTGTCTTATTTCCTCGACGATAGACTGGTCGGAAATAGACTCAGACGTGATTACGTTGTCGTCTACGGCGATGTAGTCAGACATCGTAATGCTTCCCGTGTAGCCAAGCTCTTTGAGGCGAGCTAAGGGGATTTCATCCTCCGGGTCGTCTCCTTCATCGGTTGTCACATTTTCACATGGTGCTGCCGTGAAACCAGCGTGTCTGAAGCAATTGCTGATTGTCAGAGCTGATACTGATCGCCATGCTTTTTCAAGCATTCGCAGTGCGTCTAGGAGGGTCACCGTTGTAAGCGTTGATCCAATGTCAATTTCTGTCAGCCGCCTCTGCTGAAGGAGTGAGCGATAATGTACCTTCAAGTTTTTAATGACACCCTGGTCCATCGGTTGTGTCAGGCTTGTTGTGTTTGGCGGTAGAAAAATAAGCCTGATTGCCGACAGATCTTTCACATTGGGGTGAGCGGGGCAGTTATCAATAACAAGTGCTATGGAGCGCTTGCGCTTTGCCATTTGTTTGTCAATTTTCCTCAGCCAGTCAATAAAAATTAAACTGGTCATCCACGCTTTCGTATTCGCCACATACTCAGTCGGGAGGGTTTTTACATTTTTGAAGCATCGCGGATTAGCTGACTTGCCGACAACAAGCAACGGTAATTTGTCAGTTCCCGTCATGTTGCTGCATACCATTGCTGTTATCCTTTCTTTGCTCATTTTCCCTCCATGACAAGCAGAGCCCTTAAATTCGAGGGTTTTGTCGGGCATCAATCTATAGAAGATTGCCGTCTCGTCAGCATTATACACGCAGTCTGGTGTGTACTCAGTGACAATCTGTTGTATCCTCTCTGTCCACTGACAGACAGTTTCTGAATTTCTGTCAACTGAGTTGGCCTCACCGCACATTTTCTTAAAAACAATATTGTGGCGTTTCTTAAAACGGTCCAACCAGCCGGTGGAGCAGTCAAACTCTTCAAGACCTAGATCAGTGGCGAACATTTTTGCCTTCTCCCTCATCAAATCTCCCGATACTGGGATGTTTTGTTGACGTGCATTTGTGAACCATTTGAGAATAGCGGTCTCTACATCCGGGTATTTCGCCTTTCTGTTTCGTTTGCGCTGTTGGCCGACATCACCAGACAAATATTTTTCCTTTATATCTTCTTTGTTTTTTTGCCAAGTGGATAAAGTCGATTGTGCGATGTTGAATCGGGCGACGGCTTCCTTGATAGACAGATTTTCTTTTTTATTATGGTCAAAATTGTGTATTTCTGCTCATACGACTTAGCTTCAAGCTTTCGTTTTACACCTCTACGTTCAACCGATCCAGTTATCCTCCCGGGTTGAGTACCGGGCCCTTCACTGGATTGTTCAGCTGGTAGTAGTGTATCGTTGGTAGACATCGTTGAAAAGTGAAGAAATTACTGATGTCCACTGTATATAAACATATTTGACACCAGACAATAATCACTCATGTCAGCAATTAATGCGGACCGCTTGTTACCGTCTGTCATCAGTTTGTTTTCACGAGGTGTTTTTCTAACGGTGCGAAGTCTCAGCTTGGTAATTGGCTTTCACACTTCGGCGGTAGAAGCCAATCAACCTAATCGACTAACAAAGGGTAATTATGTCTGATTTATCAATGTCGGGACCGGTAATTTAAATCGAGGTATGATTTAACATCATTTAGTACGATATCGAGTTATAAAAATATTTTAATATGGGATATATAGGCAGTAAAGTTGGGACCGTCACTCCTGATCGAGGTATGCATAGAAATCGACTTATCAGAGATCGAGTTAACGGTACTGGACTGTAATAACATTTTATGGTTTACTCTCTTTACCTTCCATCTTTAAGAATCAAGGAACTGTTCTTCACAGACATCCAACAGACATTAACAAATCAAAATGAAACCACCGCCCCTTGACTTTACCATTGACATCAATTCTATGCAGTATTGTCTTGAAGTGGTTCAGGGTACCAGGGGTAATATCTTCTTTGAACAATTTCTTGTAGCATTTCTGAAATTTAAAAAGATATGTATAGCTACTTCTCTGAGTAAGTTATAGCAAAGCTATGTCTGATTTGTTAATGCTACTGAACTTCATGTGCCTTCTCTATCACTGAATGTTATTAATACCCTACTAGAAATCTGATACAGAAAAAATTACTTTGAGTTAAAATGCTAAATGACACTTACCTTCAGGAATTTAAGATGATAAAAATGATTAATTCATGCAATGAGTGTTACTATTTGGTGTACAGAACAAAAAGGTTACCTTCTACAGTAAAATCTCTGTAGGTCAGTTCGAATTTATTTAGCTGGCTAATCCTAATATTTGGCCCTAGGACCACTTAATTTAATAAGGAAAGTATGTAACCAGCAGTGCCCTGTTTCGCACAGACACCGAAAGGAGCAATAGTTGTAGCAGTACAATGTACTAAGCTTTTTGTGTTGATAATGTTGGTGATAAACCTATTGGGGTTGAAGGTGGTGCTGTTGCTGTGTTAATGGTGGTAAAAGTATTGGGTGTTGATGGTGGTGCTGTAGCTGTGTTGTTGGTAGTAAAACTATTGGCGTTGATGGTGGTGCTGTAATTGTGTTGTTGGCAAAATTATTGGTGTTGATGGTTGTGCTGATGCTGCATTTGTACCAGGGGTACAGACGTACAAATTTTTATGCACGACTTACACTTACAATGTGTGATAGACTCTCACCGATGAAATTTTCTGCAATGCTTAAAGAAGGCACAAAATGTGTTGTACACATGGAATCCACACAACAATGAAGATTGTTCTCTTGGTCTGAATTATTCATCTTAGCATTTAAATCCATAAATTTACTCAAAGCAATAATTTTTTTACATTGGATATTTCGGCTTTATCGCATCGAATCAGCTGACTGCACTGAGATTTGGTCAGTGTGTCACTTGACTTTGGGTCGTCACGTGACACAAGGAGAGGGCTGTACACTGCTGTTAGCTTCAACCCCTCGTCTCGGTTGAGAGATGGTCGCCGCTGCTTGGTAAGTATGGCCTCCTTTATCCGTCATGTCCTCTGACGCCAAGAATTTTGTATTTATTTTATCAGTGTTGCGTACAGTTCTTTGGCAATGTTCATGTAGTGCCGATTTGGGACGAGACACATGCTCTTTCATCCTTGTTTCTAAGGATCTTCCAGTTTCACCTACGAAGTCATTCTTACATTGTTCACATTTTACATCGGATGATGAATTTGACCAGAGAAAGGAGAAAGTGTGCTTTACGGGCCAACGGCTATCCAGAGTGGATGTTCACAATCCCAAAGAAAAAAGAAAAAAACAATAACAAAAACCAACAGTGACGCCAAAAAATATCTAATATTGGCATCCCCTACATTCGTGGTACATCTGAAGCCCTTCATAGGATTTTCAAGAAACCTTGTGTGAAAATGTACCATCTACTATTCAATTCCATCCGCTCACAGGTTACAGAACAGACAAAATGAAAAAGTGTGGGGTTGTTTACTACGCAAAAAAAAGTAATCTGTCTCTTAGTCTATGGCCAAGATGTGTTACCCTTGGGTATATGTATAACAGTTTGTTTATGTACAACATTATTATTTCACAATAGTTAGGCAATTATCAAACATAGCCGAGCCTCTCTGTGAAGACCATTTTAACTATGTACATGATTACAAATGGGAGGTAATACATGTTTGACCATAACTTACGTATCATGATTTATCTCCCTTTTCCCAATGAATCTATAGGGAGTATGGTATTCTTGGTTTAACAGGTCTCCCACAACGCAACGTGTCGTTATTTTTATTGGTGGAAGGGGTTCAGAATCAGACTCTGTGTCAGCAATATTGCCTTTCAAATAGAGCATATATTGTAATGCCCTAGGGTGTTACCTTTTTCTTATTTCTTCTTCTTTCAATCTTTGGCATGTTTTTTTTCTTTGATGCTATTTACGGGCAACACTACTTCAAACTGGTTGTTATCCTTGTTAAATTCACAGGATAACAACTCAAGACCTCGTAATATGCCAGTATGTGTCTAAATTCATAACTTCTGGAACTTGATTTCCCTGTGTTTTCCACGGCAGAATCTTGTTTATATAACCAGTTTTCGCGATGTTTACATTGCTTTCCAGCATCAATTCCGGTGTTGATATAGTTTATATTTCCTAGTTAGATGTATTAATCAATGATTTTAGTTATTTCCTCACTGTTTATGTAAACAAACACTCGTTAAATATCAGTATTTTGTATATTTTTCAAGATCTCACTCTGACTGTGAGCATCGTCCGCCATATTTATTTTCAGTGTGATCAAGTTGCCTAGCAACAGCTTTTTGGCGGTTTGTTTGAATATCTGTCATAAGTCTTGAAAGCAGAACGATGTTTCATCAACTAAATGCCAGAAAGCGTACATATGAGGTTACTGTCATTTGTACTTAATTCGTTTTGTTTTAGAAGTATAAATATTTGTAATTTCTCTATGTTATTATAGGCTTCGCATTCTTTTCATCGTGAACCCACACTACACACTGTGAGCTGTGTACACTCAGATCACAGTGTGAGTTGTGAATTCACCTTTGTGGGCTGTGTTCCTCACATTTGTGAGCTGTGAATTGCTGTTGGGTATAAATACAGCGGTCCCCCGCATTTCGGGGACTCCAACATTTGACGATAGGGTGCGTTTGGCTCTGTGTTTTATTTCAGCATTTTAAGTTAAACTTTAGACAATCAGATAGGGTTAAGTTTAAATACTTTCGTTCTTGTATAGAGCCTGCGCTTACATGTTAATATTATAGATAATTATTTAATGATTTCCTGACCTATTTATAAATGAAATATTTAAAGTATCCTGTATATGATCGATTGATAGCTCTTCTGATATTTTTAATTAGTATACATAGTCTTTGTGCGATTAAAGTTAATATTAAAGCTAGTTGTCGTAACACTGCATTTATTGCAGTTTACAAACAAGTAGGACCACCTTAGTGTACATTGTTAAGTTACGTAGATTCTAGATGAAGTAAATATTGTTACATTGGGCTATGCGATAATTATAGCTATTTTGTTGATTATTTATTGGTTCTGACACTAAGTAAAAAACAATTCTTTGAAACTTAAAGTCTCTTTGTGTTTATTTATAACTGTCCCCCTATCGCTCTATTAATAAATACTATTAAACGTCCGTTGGAGTCCAGTCAATCGGAACAACGTCCTAGATAATTGTACCCGGCTAAACTTAACGCAGTCTACCTTAGGGCGTTACAGTTTTTGGTGGCAGCGGTGAGATCTGAGCTTTTCATTCAGATCCCATGATCGAACTTGACTCCAAGATTTTAAGTAAATCTTTACAATGAATGACCTAGAAGCTGTAGACAGTGATGGTGTAATAACATTTCCCAACAAACAAAGGACAGAAGTAGGCCAGACCACTAAATCCTACAGAATGCGACACAGGATCCAGACCACTAATTTCTATAGAATGCGACACAGGTGCCAGACCACTAATTTCTACAGAATGCAAAATAGGTGTCAGACCACTAATTTCTACAGAATACAAAACAGGTGCTAGACCACTAATTTCTACAGAATATGAAATACATAATGATCTATCTGAAGTTGCTTAACTCCGCAGTGAGTTGTCAAATATCTCGCAGCACAGATGTGAGAACAGTAATGAGAATGCAAACAGTATATGGCATGGACGACATCTTAAAAGAAGTTATGAAAGAGTTGAAGGAATTCAAGAAAACCCCGACCCAGCAAAAATTAACACCATGAGCAAAACTTCATTGGTCAAGGCCGCCATAGAGAAGATATGAATGTACCATACTGGACGGGGAATCGTGTCAATAATCTACCGACTGCTAATGCAGGGTTCATGATTATCAGCATAACTCAATCATGTCTTTAAACTACAATGCTCAGATCCTGGCGGGTGATCGAAGATGGTCTGGTGCGCCAGCGTACACACCCATACCTCAGAGGAGTAATATCAAGATACCGTCTTTTTCTGGCAAGGAAGATTGGTCGACTTGGATCGCAAGGTTTGAGACGAAAGCCCAGCGCTATTATTGGAACCATGAAGAAAAGTTTGACCACATTTTGTCAAAGTTGGAAGGAGAAGCAGGTGAATTCGTCTTCACACAATTACCACAAGGGGTGTTGAGACACTATGATGAACTGGTGACGGAACTGAATAGCCGCTTCAGAAGGATAGAAACAGCCAGATCATTTGCTGCAAAGTTTAGTCGGAGATCACAAAAGCACGGAGAAACAGCAGAAGACTTCGCTGCTGATCTCAAAAGATTGTATGATAAAGCCCAAGGCTATAGGGATAGAAGATCACGAGATGAAGACCTAGTGAGAATATTTTTGAATGGACTTTATGATGACGAAATTCGGTTCGAAGTTGAATATCAAAAAGAGTCTCATAACATAGACGAAGCAGTCTTTCATTTGGTAAACATGATACAAACACGAAATAGCAGTAAGTTCGACAGAAGAAAGCAAAAAAGAAGGACATGTGTAGACGAAACTGGTGATGACACTAAGAACCAAATAAATAGAACCCCTGAAACGAGCAAAACCGAAAAAAGAAGTGGAGCTTAGAACTGAAGATAACGAGGAACAGTCCAGAGTGCTTGCACAGTTTATACACAGACAAGAAAAGCTAGAAAAGTCTCAGAGGTCTCCGCCAAATAAAGACAGAAACAATAATAATGGTAGAAGTGCCATACAATGCTTCAGCTGCCAGAAATTTGGGTATTACGCAAGAAATTGTCCGGATAAGGCAACAAACAGGAGTGGCGAGCTTAGAAGTTTAGCCTCAACAATGAATACCAGTAATTTAAACTCGAAAGGACCAGCCCTTACGGTCAAAGGAAGGTCCAAGAAAGTGAAGACGTGAAGACCGAAAAAAAGGAGTAAGAACAAGAGATAAGTTTTGATGGCAAGTCTGCGAGATCAGGAAAGGTGAAAGACCAGACAGGAGAGTTATGCGATGGGGTATATGTAGATGGGTTTATACAGAACTCTCCTACAGAATTTACTATGAACACAGGGACATCAATGTCATTTCTGTCATTCAGGGTGTATGACAGGATTGAAGAGAATGACTGTCCACAGTTGGAAGGTTCTGCTTGCCTCAAAGGGGCGGGATGTTCCCCTATAAGAGACAGAGGCAAAGCCACATTTGACTGTATGGTAGGTCAGCTCCATATGCAAAGAGAGATGACTGTAGCTGACATAGAGGATGATGCCTTGTTGGGTTATGATGTTTTATGATGATGAGAAAAGTGCCACAGACTTACTTTGTAAAGACATCATTGTTATCCATGGTGTAAAAGTACCGTGCAGATCCAGAATAAGAAGCCAAGATTGAGAAAAGTGATTGTTGCTGATGATATCAGAGTGCCTGGAAAATCAGAAGCTCTTATTGATATGTTTGTAGTGAGAGTGGAAGAGGACAGTAAAGACAACACTGCAGATTACCTGATAAAACCAACAGAGTAATTTAAGGAAAAATATCAGTTGGTTATGGGATCTACGTTGGTGGATATCAATAGGTCAGTGTCTTCAAAGATCAGGATCTTGAATCCTCTACCGTCTGACGTCATGTTAAGACAAGATGCTCACATAGGCACAGCAGAAAAAATCGACAGAATAGTAAGTGTCATTGCTGTGAAAGAGTGCTCTGATGAAGAAGAGAACCTTAACAGGATACGTAGAGTAGATATGAGAGGAAGTAAGACGGTTTCAAAATTTCCGCCTGTCCAAAAGGTTAGCAAAAACCAAGTTTCTGAGCATCTTAGGGAATTGTTTGAACAATCGATAGAGGGAAGGTCTACAGAGGAACAAGAAGTTATAGCTAGTTTATTTGATAAACACTCGAACACCTCTAAAGACGAATCAGACCTGGGTACCACCCATTTGGCTGTGCACACTATAAACACTGGTGATGCGCCACCCATTTAGCAACGACCACAAAGTGTTCCTATGGCATATGCTTCAGAGGAGAGAAGGCTATAGAAGATCAGTTAAAGAAAGGCGTGATACAGAAAAGCACTTCTCCTTGGGCTAGTCCGATTTTTCTATTGTTCTGGTAAAGAAAAAATCAGGGGCAGTCAGACCGTGTGTCGACTATCGAAATGTCAACGCCTTAGTAAAGCCTGACGGTTTTCCTTTACCAAGAGTGGTAGACTGCCTGGATGCTGTTGCAGGCTCCAGTCATTTTAGTAACTTGACCTCACCAATGGTTATTTTCAAGCACCGCTAAAGAAGGAAGACACTCCAAAAAGTTCTTATGAATGTAAATTTGGTCAATTCGAAATGACTAAAATGCCATTTGGTCTTAATAACAGTAGCAGTACCTTTCAACGTACAATGGAACTGGCACTTCAAGGTCTTCAATGGGAAACATGCCTAGTGTACATTGATGATATTATTATGGTAACAGCTTCGAACAACACATAGAAAGAGTCGAGCAGGTCCTGGACAGAATAAAGCAAGCAGGCCTGAAGCTTCGTCCTGATAAATGCCATATGTTTCAGACTTAAGTTGTATTTCTTGGCCATGTAGTGTCAAAAGATCCAACAAACATTTCCAAGATACTTGGATGGCCTGTGCCACAAAATGCTAAACAGGTTAAACAGTTTGTTGCGACAGGGTCGTATTATCGCAGATTTATCAAAGACTATGCAAAGATAGCTAGACCTTTGAAAAACCTTACAAAGAAAGATGTAGTATTTAACTGGGATGAGTCATGTGGGAAATCATTTGAAGCCATCAAGCTAGCTCTTACAAGTCCGGATGTGATGGGATTTCCGATTAATGATGCTGGTGAATTCATACTAGATGCGGATGCATCTGGAGTAGAAATAGGTGATGTGTTGACACAAATCCAAGAAAGACGCGAAAGAGTTATAGCGTATGCTAGTAGAGCTCTTAACAAAGCAGAAAAATTATTGTATCACAGAAAAGAAACTACTAGCAGTAGTCTACTTTATACAGTACTTCCACCAGTATCTCTTAGGACGCAGGTTTTTAGTAAGAACCGATCATCAGGCTCTGGTATGGTTGTTTTCTTTGAAGGAATCTAATGGAAAAATAGCACGCTGGATAAAAATCTAAGCACCGTTCGACTTTCACATTGTATACAGGCCAGGCAAAAAGCAGCAACACTGTGATGTTCTTTCCAGATGTCCACAACCAAGAGAGTGCCAATGCTCAGATGTTGACACAAGTGAGCCTCTGACATGTGGCCCCTGTAATAAAAGTTAAAGAAGGGCAGAATGTATGCAGTACATGCCTTTGAAAGGTGGAAATGATGAAATGCTGTCCGATCATGTGGCCAACAGAAGCACTGTTAGGAAGGTTGATGACGCCACACCTGGTACCTCGAATGCTATTGGGGATGACGTTTTAAAACCATGGCTAGATGCCAGCTCTGCAAAACTGATGGCAACAAAACATCAAACAGACCCGAATATAGCCCCGATAATAAAAGTAAATGGAAAAAAAACTTCAAACTTAGACATGGAGAATGAGAGCCCCGCCACATGGCACTATTATTTGTTATTTGACAGGCTTGACATCAGAGACGGTGTGCTTTATAAGAGATTTGTTGAAGCTAACAACACCGGCGCATATCTCCAGGTGATTGCACCCGTGTGCTTTAAAAGTGAGATAATGTAACAAATACATAATGGGTTACTTTCAGGTCATCTGGGCATGATAAGAACAGCTCAGAAGATATTGCAAAAATATTTTGGGTTTGCGCTGAAAGACAGTGTCCGTCTGTATGTGCAATCTTGCGATGTATGTGCTGCAGACAAAATACCCCAGAAAAGGCCAAAGGCTCCAATGGGACACCTGGTCACCGGTGCTCCATGGGATCGGTTAGCCATTGATTACCTTCCGGAAACTATGAGGAACAATAAGTATATCCTAGTGCTCACAGACCATTTCACTAAATATGTGGAAGTTATTGCTGTGAAGAGCCAACAAGCTGAAGGGTGTGCGCTGGAGATCTCATGGTGGGGTGCACCACTGTCTATACACAGTGACCAAGGAGCAGCCTTTGAAAGTAGGCTCTTCAAGGATCTTTGTAACCTTTGCGAGATTAGGAAGAGCCAAACAAGCCCAAGGAATCCGAAATGTAATGGCTAGACAGAACGTTTTAACAAGACCCTTATAAAAATTATCAAAGCGTATCTTGTTGACCAAGACGAATGGGAACCTATCTTGGGTACATTGCTGGTGCTTATAGATCGTCACCACACGAGTCTACAAAACTGACCCCAAACCGTATGTGCTTTGGTCGTGAGATCCGAATGCCAGCTGACCTTTTGGATACATACATGATGAGAAGCGTCCTTCATCATCGCCATATGTAGAAGAAATTCGTGGCAAGATGCTTCAAGCACACGAGGTGGCCAGAAAATATCTTCAGACTAACGCTAAGCGCAGCAAGGATAGATATGACACAAAGTCAACTTTCCACAACTATGAAGTTGGCGATATTGTGTGGATGTTGCATGAAACAAAGACTGTAGGCATAGCACCCAAGCTTGAACGAAAAATGGATAGCCCTTTTCTTGTTAAAGAAAAACGATCCCCTGTTACGGAAAACGTCCCTAGTTTGCTGGAGAAGATCAGCAAGTCTTTGAAGAGCAGCAAGAATAAGCATCAGTAGCATTCCATATTCAATAAGTTTAAGCAGTTTATAGTAGTGGTAAACAACAACCTAGTTAAAACAATAGAAGTTGACGTGGTCCTACCATTTTATCAAAACTAAACCGGTAATTCGCTCGTGCAAATATTCGATGATGAATAACGGAAGAGCTTTCAATCTAAATGTAGCCAAATAGCAGAATTCGGCATACCAGTAAGGATTTCGATGATTGTGTGTTTCAGGCTGCATTGGACTCTAGTAGACTCTAGTTAGGCTGTCAGAAGGGGGCGATTATATGCGTGTCTACATTGCAGTACCGTACACAGCCATACGTTACCGAAAGATACAGGGTTATTGACCATGTCCTTAAGCATCATCTCATCTGGATGAAGCTGCTTTCTACTGTTACCTGTGCATGTTTAGATGTCTGACCAGAGATCAACTGGAAAAACATCTAACGGGATATAATAGACATGACATGATGGCGGGAACACTTGGATCAGGGGCAACTGGACGCCAGTTCTAGACAGCAAATCCGATGCCAAAGCAGATCCTGGTGGGGGTCGTTTATATCCAGGCCATGCCAGATCAAGTAGACGAGCAGTCTTCTACGTCAGCTGATCCGTTAGATACATCAGCACCACCGGCCAGGATCTCGTGACAGTCAGGCTGGCCCCCGATGTCTTAGCTGCTTTGCTGTCACCCAGGGTAGGGACGAATGAGCAGCAGCTATGTGCAAGAAGCAGGGTGGAGGAAACTAATAACATCGCACTGCCATACGACCTGTTGCTGCCCAGCCTTTCTGGTACATGTATGGCGCCGGTCAGCAGCTGGTATACTGCAACCACCTGTACGGCGTTGGGAGTAACTCCCTGCTTAGTCAGCCGAGGGTATCCTGCACCTCAGTGCAAGAGTATGTGCCTTCCAAAATAAAGGGTCCGGCACACACCATGCGGCCAACTCCCTTGAACACACCAGAGTTGAGATACTCTCCTAGTCAGACGCCTGAGACCCCCAGGTTTCCCTCTATCAATCAAGAGGAGAACGTGTTAGATCAGATTCTGGGGACGGCTACGCCCATGGTGTTTTCACCACCACCTGGGGAAGAGAAGGTGCCAGCCAACACCACCAGGGAGATCGGCTGCCAGACTCTTACTCTGGAGGAGCAACATGACAACAGATACGCTCCGGTGACAGCAACCCTTGGACACCTTGACAAAACCTTGGAGGTATCCATTGATGCAAACAACAGGCTCACGCGCCATATTAGCCAGTCATTGATGGGTTTTTTTTCGGAGACGTTAAGATCCCCTCCCGTTCAGTCGAGCGGATTGTGGACGATCAGCGACGTCAAACGCTAAGGGAAGAGAACAGCTCCCGGAACGAGAAGCGCCCACGGTTAGAAGACAGAGAAAACCTACCATCTGTCAGGTCTTCAGTCATCAAGAAGGCGTCATCTAGAAAATTACTATGCTACATGTAAACGGCAACTGGCTAGATTTAAAATTTTCATAGAACTGTAACTTATTTCCTTTTGGACAAATGTATTTTGAAAGCAGGTTAATATTTTCGCAACATCATGCCAGTTTGCTTCCATTTTGTCATTGCAATTTAGGTTTAGTTGTTTAGAGATACTATGGTCACGCTTAGTACCCATTGAATGTTATGATTAGCTCAACCTCATCAGATAGTTTATTAGGTTTTCGTGGACTGCAACGCAGCCGCGAAAACCTACTGTTCTTCTTGTGTTTCTTTTTCCCTTTTTTTTTTCCATTATTATTATTCTTTGCACTTTTTTTGTGGCCGCTGTTGCGACATGATTAGAAGTGCTACAAATATGAAAATTTCCATGCATACTCACATGTATCTGAAGTTGTGCACCACTAAGTTTGTTTTTCATTTTAGTACTAAGTTTTGCTGCTAGGTGGCGTTTAGCATCAAAACATATAATTGCCGATAACTCTGTCATTTGACATTTTATTTGTATGCAGTTTTTTGCATTCTGTTC
>JAIFHC010000224.1:0-50000 GCA_021229015.1 Solen grandis | reverse complement strand
CCACACTACCAGCGGTTGACAGATTGTATGTACGGCCCAGTATAAAACTGGTGACAGATGACACAGGGGGCAGTAATGACAACACTGTTTCAAGATGAGACAGACAGATACAACATGTATAGAATAATACTGGAACAAGAAAGAGGCACAAGCATGAACAAGGTTTTCTTTAAAGATGAAACACAGTTTACTCGAATCTACATCTCGGAAGATGCAGGAAATGGGAAGACTGCACTGTGTAAAATGCTGTATTTGGCCTGGTGTCAGGAACATTCTGGTGATAAGATCAATGAATATATACCCAAAGATTTCTTGACAGTAATGAAGAAGTTTGACTTGTTCTACATCACTTTAAATTAGGAAGAGCTGGATTATTAGTGAAATTATCAAAAAGCAATATTTTTGTGATTCAGACTTTCTAAACATTTTTATTAAAAATGAGTGTGACAAAAGCTCTTGTCTTGTCATATTGGATGGTCTAGATGAGTGGCTTCCTCCTGATGACTACGAAACACCCATGCATACAACTTATGGTCTGCCAGACTTATGTAAGTTTCAGAGGTTTACCATCCTCAACACCACCCGGCCATGGAAGCTTGAGGAGTTAAGGCTGGGGCCACGGGAGATGGATAGGCAAGTCCAGCTTCAAGAAACTGGATGTGTCTTAAGGCAAGTCCAGCTTCAAGGTTTTGATTGGTGGGCATCAAATAGATATATAAAACAGATCTGCTGAATAAGAAGAAAAATGTCAGAAAGAACTGTGAAGACTACTGAAACAGTTGATTATGTTGTGGCATCATAATGAAAAAGACATTACTGGAAGATCACAAGTTCATGTATACAGTACTATGATAAACCATCTGCTGAAGGATGCATGGGAAAGAAACAAATTGAAGCCATTACCCAAGTGTCAGAACATCCCTTAGAACGTCTAAAAGAAAAACAGTACTGCAAGATCCATAAGTGTCTACTTCTTTCACTGGCACAACTTGCCTTTACTTCAGCAGCTAAAAGGGAACTTGTTTTTGACCATGTGGATGCAGAACTTCAAAATTTGACTGAAGGTGACATAAATTCTTGCTTAACAGCAGGTTTATTGTGCCAAGAAATGTATGCAAGTCCTCTTGATGAAGAGAAAAAAAACTTTCATTTCTCCACAAATCTTTTCAGGACTTCCTGGCAGCTGTTTTCCTGGTCATGAATCCTGAGTCTGCACAACTGCCCCAAACATGCAACACCTTCCATAAAATTCTAGACATGCGTTCTCTGTTGTTTTTTTTTGTGAGTGGCCTGGACTCCAAGGTCATGACATCATTATCACATCAAGTACAGAATATTTATATGAATTAGGGCCCTTTGTTTTATACATTGAAAGTATTTTGTCCACAGTATTTCTCGGCTACCAATAATCTGATTTTGATTTAACTTTGCATTATTAAAAAGTACCAAGTCTTGTTGTGCATATCATTGGCCCATCATGACCGACTGGATTTTATATGAGTTAGGGCCCTTTGAGATATTTCTTAGTTTCACAGCATTTATAAGTACCAACAGTAGTTGCAGATATTCTTGACATGTCATGATCAGCTTAATTTTTTTCATATTGGTTAAATATTTTTTATCAGCAATACATATATAAGTGTATCAGAGCTCCACCTGGTTTTTGTGTGTTTTTATTTTTACCTTTCAACTTTATCAAGACTGCCTGACATGGTAACAGTAACTGTGACAAAGCGGCATTAGGGGATATTCATCATCTTCAATGATAGTTCTAATAAGCTTGACTATTTGAAGAATAAGGAGGGCTATTCTACTCACCTGAGCATCGGTGTCGGCGTAACGGTTTAGTTTTTTTAACCACCTCACTTTATTACTGAGCAGTGAACCCCTTATGGTATTGCTTTGAAACTTGTAATACTTGTTTGTTTTATGACCATCACCCCCTCCTGTAGGTCAGAGACTACTAAATAGTTTTCCATAGACCTACATTATAAGGTCTATGCTTATAGCTACTTCCCTAAATCTCATTGAGCATTAAGCTACCCCTGATTTGAAAGTTCCATCCAAGTGCTTTCTAAAAATCACCAACAAAGTATAGGTTGACCACCGAAATCTTGAGCTGCAGACTGCCAAACATGGTGACCCCCATATTGGGACTAAATTTCCCACCAAATGTCAAAAAATTGCACATTCTCAATTTGTACTCACAAAAATCACACAATGTCAGATAAGCAGATTATTTATGTGTTTTAGTGTTAAGAATATTCTAATTTTGAAAATTAAACAATACTTATATTTTTATTTTATTAATAACCAATCAGAAAATCCCATTATGTAAACATTAGCCACGGATTCCCTGTACTTTTTTGCTTGACCAATGGGAAGCCCCGACCTATTTAGTAGTCTGACCTAAAGACAGACTTAAAGACTTTTTTTTTCCCTTTAACCCAAATATATTTCAAACAAAACATGTTTTCGAACAACGCCATGAAGAGATTTTTTTAATTTTTTGCTTTGATTTTTTTTTACAGAATTTTAAAGTTTGATTCCTAACACAGACAGTGTGCCCCTTTCATAGTCATTTTATACATCAAAAAGCAGACATATGTTAAGTCAGATAAATGTTAATAACTCCTTTATTTTTTCCCCTACCTTTATTAAAATACACATAGATAACATGCAAACTGTTAACTCAAACCTGAAAATAAAAAAATGCAGCCAGCTAGAAAATGTAGCCAGAAAACACAGATCCCCCCGCTCCACCCCAACAATTTTTTTAAAAAATGCATGTAAAACTCTAAGTTTTCATGGCATTTTTCCACCATTATTTATTATTTTTGATTTTAACTGTAAATACTACCTGTGTTTAACATATACACAGCAATTATAGTCTTGCAGGATTTTGTTCACCAACACTCAGAGCTTAATTACTATTAAAACAATGGGTATGGCTCAGAGACAGAAAATGACCTCCAGGTCAGATAGGAGGGTGGTGATGATGGAAAAGGCAGTAAATCAAAGAGATACAGACCCTGTCTCCCCAGAGCATTGTGTTACCCATAGCACAAGGGAATTTTGTACTGTTAAGAGGTGTTTTTATATAAAAAAAATGAAAGGATCTAGAAAGCGTCGTGCTGGATATTTCCAAAAGGGACACAAATTTATCCCAACTAAGGTGTGTAATAAACCCCAATCTGAGAAGGGGGCCAATATTTGTGTGCAGTACTGCAGACCAACACCAGAGGAGGCAGACCTGGTAGACCAAGATCCGGTTCAACCACTGGCACTGCAGCATGAAGCCGAATCGGGTAACACAGGCTCCTTCAGCAAACTTCTGAGAAGCCGAAAGCCGACAGGGACTGAAGACTTTGAGAAAAGGCCTAATGAGAAGCAGACTAGGTAAACTACTTTTTATTACTTGCCTTGCATCAGAAATAAGTCAAAAATAAATATGGCAATCCATTTTATCACATAATCTGTTAGAAAAATAAGCATTTTATTCAATTTAATCCCATTTTTTCAGTGATTTTAGCCTAAATTAACCCAGTCAAACGGATTTTTGACTGTTTTTCAAGTTTTTTTATGCAGATTTAAACCAAATATTTGAATATTAGCATTTTAATTCTTATTTCACTGCATTTAAGCTATCAAGGTAGAGCCCAGTCTGTTTAAAACATGAGATACTGCCTGGTGTTACAGTTCAAGGGAGACAACTGCTCCAGCCCTGTATATTCTGTAATACAGCATTGTGCTCATACCACACCAGTGTATTCAGTTTGATTTTGTATAGAAATAAAATTTGGACCTTTAAGATGGAAATAGCATATATACATGCAGTGATGGTGTTTTTTCTCTTTATCTTTTTCAGTCATTCAAATGAGGGGTACAGACTTCTGCATACAGGGAAACTGTGGGACATGGTCAACACTGTGGTTAAACAGCACAGAGACACCTGCAACAGGCTCTGTGATGGAAATTTGGGCTTTGATTACAGCAAGAGAGAAATGGGGCTCTTGCTGGCGGGAGAGAGTGATCTGTGATAAATGTTCTTATGTATCACCTATGTTTAAACTGTATGAGGAGGTCAACTCTGAAAATCGTGGTCGAAAAGCTGCCACAGCAAATGTCGGGTTAAGTGTCGGCCTAACCCAAACCTCCGCGGGGCCCAGCAGTATAGTCAAACTATATGCAAGCTGCAATATTCCCCCACCAACAAGGCAGGGTCTTCAAAAGAGTGCTACAAAAGTTAGTAAAATCATTGAAAATGCTAACAAATGTGATATGCAGGCTCGGCGACAGCAGCTGAAGAAAATTAATAGTTTACGCAACAGGCCAGAACATGAGATATTGGTCCAAGCAGATGGACAATACAATAATAATCTGTATTCAGGTGTAGGTAAAACCCCATTTCAGCCTGGAACTCAGTGTACATACACAGTAGCTGAGAATATAACCAGCAAAAAGCAAATTATAGCACTTGAAACAGTGAACAAGCTGTGCTCTAAACATGGATTTCATAGTCTGGAAGATGAACCATGTGATATTAAGTCTGGCACCTGCTCTGCAACAGCTAGCATGGAAACCTGCATAGGGGATGAAGAAACATGGGCAGAAGCATGTCTTAAAGACCTAAAAGAAGATGGCCTGGAGGTCCGCTACATTGTGACAGATGCAGATACTGCGGCCAACAGAGCTGCAGAAAAGCTGTTTAATTCTGGTCACAGTAATACAAAACCACAGCACCAGATTGACACTCGCCACTTATCGCAAAGCCACCGTAAATTTATGAAAAACAGTGATCGCGTTTTGTCAATGATGCCTGGCCACACTCAAGCTTACCGGTTAGCCCAAAGAAACAGATTTGCTGTTGACCTGAGTGCCCGCTGTCATGCTGAGCACACAGCTATTCATGCGTCTGAAAAGGGAGACTTTAAAAAAATTGTCCCACGGATAACTCGCTGTGTTGCAGCTATTAAATGGTGTTATGCTGGTGACCACACTAGGTGTAAGGCCCATTCCAGTGTTTGTAAAGGGGAAAACAATGACAACTGGATAGTTAAAAGTGCTTTCCTTACCAGGAATTTCAAAATAAATCTTAACATTAAGGACAACGAAGAAACTCTAGCTGACTGCATTGGGTACAGACTTGGCGACGACATGCTGCAGAAGACCAGACTTAACCTTAATTCGCAAAAAGTTGAAGCAACAAATAGAGCCTTAAGAATGTCCTTACCCAAAAATGTCACTTTCTCCCGCAATTTTCAAGGCCGGGCTCACAGCGCTATCCACTGTGTGAATAATGGAATGGGTGTCTCACTGCGCAAACTCTGTGCTGCTGCCGGGTGTCCAATATCTGAGGGTGGGCGGGTGGACAAGTCTCTTAAGGCCGCACAGCTGTACTCTGAAAATAAGAAGAAGCGTGAACAATCCCTGGAAAGCAAGATAAAGCGAAAGGTAAGGAAAGCCAAATTATTCAGAATACATGAAAAGCACAGAGAAAAAAATAGATATATTCGGGGTCAGCTGTTAAAACTTCAGAAACCTAAATGCAGCAATGACAGAAGGCCGTCCGACAGATTACTTGCTGTGGCCTCAGTGGAGGATCATATTTATGCACGTACCCGAAGCAGATCAAGGAAGAGACAGGCTGGGGCATGCTCTTCACTGCAACAACCAGAAGATGTGCAATGAATCCTGGCCATATTAGTGGAGTGACCCTCGAGCACTAAATGGGAGTCCCGCACACAGGCCTTATTGTGGCACAAATGGCTAACTTCCAATGCCTCGCCATCAGCCGACAGCCTTGGAACCTCCCATTTTAGCACCCTATGGGCCAACATCCATGCAACTCTATGTGCACCTTCCCGGCTGGTGTCTCCAGATGGCCACTTAACTTTCTTCAAGCCATACCCATACCTATCCCGGCTACCTGTCCATTCCAGACAGTAGTCTGAGCCATAATTTACCCTTTTAGAGTGTTTATCAAGTGATTTTTTCACTTTTTCCCAAAAATTTCTGTTGTTATTAGCCATTTTTGAAAGGCAGACGACAAAAATGCAGAAAACCTACCAAAGTCTTGAAGAGCTACTTGAATTTGGTGCCAAAATCCTCGTGACTCTCCATTTCTGCTTGTCTGTTAAGGTCAGAGACTACTAAATAGTTTTCCATAGACCTACATTATAAGGTCTATGCTTATAGCTACTTCCCTAAATCTCATTGAGCATTAAGCTACCCCTGATTTGAAAGTTCCATCCAAGTGCTTTCTAAAAATCACCAACAAAGTATAGGTTGACCACCGAAATCTTGAGCTGCAGACTGCCAAACATGGTGACCCCCATATTGGGACTAAATTTCCCACCAAATGTCAAAAAATTGCACATTCTCAATTTGTACTCACAAAAATCACACAATGTCAGATAAGCAGATTATTTATGTGTTTTAGTGTTAAGAATATTCTAATTTTGAAAATTAAACAATACTTATATTTTTATTTTATTAATAACCAATCAGAAAATCCCATTATGTAAACATTAGCCACGGATTCCCTGTACTTTTTTGCTTGACCAATGGGAAGCCCCGACCTATTTAGTAGTCTCTGACCTGTAGGCAAGACGGGATAAATCTGACATGGATTTTGAACAGACTGTTCCCCTTTATGTGCCCCTGCATTGATAGATCCGGGGGGGGGGGAGCATATTGTTTTTGGTCTATTTGTCACAAAACTTTAACCTTGACCATAACTCGGATGTCCTTCCATCTACGGGCCCCAAACTTCACAGGTGCATTGTACCTTGATGAGCTCTACCCACCAGACCCACTTAGAGGTCAAAGGTCAAGGTCACTGTGACCCAAAATAGCAAATATTAACCTTGGCCACATTATGAATGTGCTTCCATCAATAACCTCAAAACTTCACAGTTGTATGTACCTTGATGAGCTCTACCAACAACAACCCCTTAGAGGTCATTTGACCCAAAATAGCAAATATTAACCTTGGCCACATTATAAATATGCTTCCATCCATTACATCCAAACTTCACTAGTGTAACCTTGATAAGCTCTACCCACCTGACCCTCTATAAAATTAGGGGTCAATGTTCAAGGTCACTGTGACCCAAAAAAGCAAATATTAACCTTGCCCATATTATAAATGTGCTTCCATTCATAACCTCCAATCTTCACAAGACTTATTAGTGTATGCACATTGATGAGCTCTACCCTCCAGATCACTTAGAGGTCACGGGATCAAATCAAGGTCACCATGACCTAAAATAGCAAAATTTAATATCTACCTTGGCCACATTATGAACGCTTCCATCCATAACCTCCAAACCTCACACGTGAATCACCTGGATGAGCTCTACCCCAAGGTGACTTGACTTTCAAATGACTCTGACCCCCACGGTCTGAGGACCCCCGTGGAGGGAATGGCGTTTATTCGAATGTAGCGCTTGATTTCTATTAACAAGCATTGAAATTGTCAAGCGCACTATCTTAGGGACAGCTCTTGTTTAATCTGGGAGATAAAAAAGTCACATGAGGCTAGGTCTGGCGGATATAACATATGCAATAGGATATTAACCTTTGCCTTCTTCAAATAATCCTGTCCATTTGCAGATTTGTGTATAATTCCCCTAGCTGTACATCGCTTTTCACATTTCTTTGCAAATGTTCTATCAAATCAAATTGGAGTGCACTTTTGCTCTGCATGGTGTCGAATTTTGTGGCACACATGACGTAAAAAGTATTTAATATATATAAACAAAACTTCATAGGCATATTCATCATGATATGTAGTTGTGCACCGAGGTTTTTATTTTGGATTCATGAAGATATTACTAAAGTTTAAACCTCTGACTTTGTAAAAATGTCCAAAACTGGAGGCATAAAATTATGTGTTATTAATAATAAAAACTGAATAGTACTTAAAAAAAGAAATTCACATGTTTAACTGTTTCCTTAACACAGACCAGATCTCCTGAAGAGGATCATTATGAAATAAACTTTAAGACTGGGTACACGTATTTATGATGGAATATATAATGAAAATGGATTATTGCAATGTATTAGTTCAATGCATTTGCAAACTTGTTAGTCCCCTACCGGTGTTACCGGAGGGGACTATTGGTTTGCCCTCCATCCGTCCGTCAGCAAAAACTGGATCACATGATAACTCAAAAAGTACTGAAGATGTTTCTATGAAACTTGAACTATGGATAGATGGCTGTTTGGAGATTATGCACGTCTTTTTTTATTTCTTCCAAGGTTGAAAAATCTGGTTGCTATGACAACAAATAGACTTAAAATATGGCAACTAAAACAATATATTGTGATAACTCAAAAAGTACTGAAAATATTTTTCTGAAACTTGAAATATGAATAAATGGCAATATGGAGATTATGCACATCATTTTTATTTTTTATTTTTTTTTCTTCCTACCAGTAGAGGACTCATGTGTTGCCTGCAACACCAGTTACTTGTTCTGTATATCAGGAGCACACATCAAGTTGACTAATATACTATAATTACTCTAGAAGACCATAAGTAGTGCTCACCCATACTAGGAAAAAGTTAAATTTCCATCAATTGTTGCAAAACACTCTCAGGCTGGTCTCATTTTAACAAGACTTATAGTTATTAGCTTACCAATGAATGCATTCAAAATCTAAAGTAATAAAATAAACTTGATGCATTCAGAATCTAAAAGAACAAACTTAAACAATAATGTCATTGTTTATACGTTTAATCCTATTATAAATTACTGTTTTGTTTGTTTGTGTTTTATTAGAAAATATGATATAATACTGAAATTACCGTCTTTGAATGGTAAGGTCAATGATAACTAAAAGATCTGTAATAGATTTTGTATCCTACTTCAAAACAGTAGAACAGTATTGCTTCATTTGATCATTTCACATCTATTTTCAGAACTAAAGCACCGCCTGATAGAGACCTACATAGCTCAGTTACAGCCAGCCACACTACCAGCGGTTGACAGATTGTATGTACGGCCCAGTATAAAACTGGTGACAGATGACACAGGGGGCAGTAATGACAACACTGTTTCAAGATGAGACAGACAGATAAACAAGAAAGAGGCACAAGCATGAACAAGGTTTTCTTTAAAGATGAGACACAGTTTACTCGAATCTACATCTCGGAAGATGCAGGAAATGGGAAGACTGCACTGTGTAAAATGCTGTATTTGGCCTGGTGTCAGGAACACTCTGGTGATAAGATCAATGAATATATACCCAAAGATTTCTTGACAGTAATGAAGAAGTTTGACTTGTTCTACATCACTTTAAGAAATATTAGGAAGAGCTGGATTATTAGTGAAATTATCAAAAAGCAATATTTTTGTGATTCAGACTTTCTAAACATTTTTATTAAAAATGAGTGTGACAAAAGCTCTTGTCTTGTCATATTGGATGGTCTAGATGAGTGGCTTCCTCCTGATGACTACGAAACACCCATGCATACAACTTATGGTCTGCCAGACTTATGTAATTTCAGAGGTTTACCATCCTCAACACCACCCGGCCATGGAAGCTTGAGGAGTTAAGGCTGGGGCCACGGGAGATGGATAGGCAAGTCCAGCTTCAAGAAACTGGATGTGTCTTAAGGCAAGTCCAGCTTCAAGGTTTTGATTGGTGGGCATCAAATAGATATATAAAACAGATCTGCTGAATAAGAAGAAAAATGTCAGAAAGAACTGTGAAGACTACTGAAACAGTTGATTATGTTGTGGCATCATAATGAAAAAGACATTACTGGAAGATCACAAGTTCATGTATACAGTACTATGATAAACCATCTGCTGAAGGATGCATGGGAAAGAAACAAATTGAAGCCATTACCCAAGTGTCAGAACATCCCTTAGAACGTCTAAAAGAAAAACAGTACTGCAAGATCCATAAGTGTCTACTTCTTTCACTGGCACAACTTGCCTTTACTTCAGCAGCTAAAAGGGAACTTGTTTTTGACCATGTGGATGCAGAACTTCAAAATTTGACTGAAGGTGACATAAATTCTTGCTTAACAGCAGGTTTATTGTGCCAAGAAATGTATGCAAGTCCTCTTGATGAAGAGAAAAAAAACTTTCATTTCTCCACAAATCTTTTCAGGACTTCCTGGCAGCTGTTTTCCTGGTCATGAATCCTGAGTCTGCACAACTGCCCCAAACATGCAACACCTTCCATAAAATTCTAGACATGCGTTCTCTGTTGTTTTTTTTTTGTGAGTGGCCTGGACTCCAAGGTCATGACATCATTATCACATCAAGTACAGAATATCCTGGAGAATGATGAGAAATGGAAGCAATGCGACAGTCAGCTAAATATGTATTTGTTAGAAGAAATACAAAACCTGTTGTGTGAGTGTGAGGAGCGGACAGCCACTGCCATACTGTCATCTGAAGACAGTCGTTATTCTTCATGATCATCTGAGGACTGTAGTTATTAGAAATCCATTTTTTAAGAATCTACATCACCAATATGTCCTGTATACAGAATGTATATGTACATATAAATGTTGAAGGAATAACCGAGGACCTTCTTACCTTCCTGAGTCTTGTGTCAGAGTGTCAGTCAGTACAACATGTGAGTCTTGAATTAGGAAAGAGTTTATGCAACGCCAAGTGACCACATTGGTCATTTTAGAAATCAAGCATGCAAATATCTCAAGTCATATAAGATTTCAGAGGTTGTTGGAGGTTGTGGAGAGGGCAACACAGCTGAAGAAACTGGATTTGTCTTATATAAGTAATATTAAGTGTAGAAAGTCTCAGAAGTCTTCACGTCATCTGGACCTTTCTCACAGTTCACATCTGCAGGTATTCTCTCTAGACGACTGTGATATTACAAAGGTTACCATCAACACAACATCACTCACAGATTGTGATGTCAGTGGTACACTTGTATACTTTGTTTCACACCTACATGTTGAGACTATGAAACTGACACTGATATTATGGGAGATGAGAGATCCACATTATCTGGATGAGTTTGTTAAATTCCTCCCCACCTACGTTATGCCCGCAATGGAGTATTAGACTGGTGATGTGATGACATGCATTTGTCCAAGGCACATGGAACAGTGAAGTTGATAGGTTACTATACACAGGCATGGGTCAGTTCTTGACTATTCATTAACATGTTACACAGAATTGCAATGCGAGATTGCATAATGCAAATTTATTGCAATTCTGTTGCACAGGTACGAATGCAATAAACGAGAAACATAACTAAATACACATTTAATAAGAAGTTGATTTAATTAAACGTATTGATTGTTAGAGTTACATTTAGCAGTGAGAAACTTCTTTAGATTAGATTACACTATGTTTGTGGTACAGCCGCAACACGTCAAGGTCGAAACGTCTGGAGTTGTTTTTTTATTTGTTTTTTTTAGCGAGGAACAGATGAACAAATAGAACAAAATTTTAATAATTAGCTGAATTTGCATAATACGTTTACGAATATGGCAACAATTATGAGCAAAGTTATACGCGTACTTAACTTGTATTTCTTGTCAAATTTGACACTTTACCGGTGACCTCTAGTGACATATTACATGAATGAATGAATGAATGAATGAATGAAATGAAATGAAATGAAATGAAATGAAATGAGTGAGTGAGTGAGTGAGTGAGTGAGTGAGTGAGTGAGTGAGTGAGTGAGTGAGTGAGTGAGTGAGTGAGTGAGTGAGTGAGTGAGTGAGTGAGTGAGATATTTTCTTTATAATATCTTCGGTTTTTGTCGGTCTGTAAGTGGGTATTTATCAAGAGAGAGATAACTCAGGGGATGTGTGTGTTTGTGTGTGTGTGTGGCCGTTTGCTCTTTATGTCAATCGTATTTGAAATAAATCTACCTCATGCAAAATATGCATGCGCTTTCAAAGAAAGCTTTACAAAACGATGAAAGCAAAAATTATGTGGATTTCGCAATGAGCATTGAGTTATATCATAAATGTCGGATAGGTAAATTTGGACTGTATTTATTTTTTCAAATTCTCAACTAAACGCTACCATTTTACATATTAGAGTGATATGACACAAAAAAGGAGTAAAAAATTATGAGTATCAATTAATAGAGGTCGGTAGGATTCGAACTTACAATCCTTGGATGACAGAAGTTGAAGAACGGAAACTTACGAGCATATACGATGTCAAACGATTACCTATGATAATATCATATTCTACGTATACATGTATATCAATCATGAACTTGAAAAATATTGTACACATTTTTACTGAAGGATATCACAGATTAATATATAATATGGATTACGGATCAGTTTGGCTGTTCACTGATCATGAGTTACTTTACTGATCAAAATTTAATGTTGCGTCTTCTTCCTTTTACGGACATATTATGAAATACAAGTTTTGTTGAAATGCTGGATCGTATAAACTCTGGATATGGAGATTTAATTATTGAAAACAAGGGTAAAATAAAGATTAATATAGAGACCTTAGAGAAAATGATACATACCATTTTAGTTGTATATTATATTTTGTGGCATATTGACACATTTGGTTGGGAAAAGAATGCCACAAGTAATTTAAAATATTTGCTTTCGGTTTTTGAGAGATTACATTTATTGTTTAAATTTGTTTCTGGATGTTCAGGGTATTTTATTCAAATATGCATACATATAATTCATTAAGGAGTAAAAAATTTGATTGTGTTTCTGACAAAATAATATATTTTATTATTATACTGCAAAGAAAAATTATATTTTCTAATTTGTCCATAAGCCGTGAATATAACGAGATATATGTACTTATCCGTGCGGTTGTATGTACATGTGTATAAATAGACCGGGGACGGTCAAAATAAATTAATAAAAAGAATCAGTAAGTTTTTTTTTAATATAAAAACTTGTTTTCCTGTGACGAAAAACAGTATTTTGCATGCAACCATGATAACACAAATGATATGTAAAAATAGGGAAATCTTTTTTATTATGCCTATGGGCTTAATGAAATAGAAAATGAATATTTAATGGGCCAATTTATTGACTATATGTGACAGGATTGAATGTTACCAGAAGACATGGCAATACACTTAAGTGTTATAGATTAAATATAAAATTAAACAAATAAACTCACAAGTCATTTTTCACAAGAAAAAAATAACTAAATAAATAAATTAAACAAAAATGATTGACATTGTGGCAAATTATTTAGTGTTAAAACTATTAAAATATACATATTGTTGATAGATCAAAGTAGATACTTATCTAAAACTAAAAAGGGGATTCGGGAACGCACATCAATATACTTGTCTGTCTTGAAAAGGGTAATAAATATTGTACCTTCCTAAAATGCCAAAATGACTAAAAAATTGAAAACATGAAATAATCAAATTTATGATAGAAAATAAATGACATCGTAATTACCTATACGAATTAAGTTATAGTACCCATTCTAGTGGGTTACTATGTTGTAGTAGCTTTTGTGTGCGGCGAGATTGTTAACCACATCCCCTAAGTTTCCCCCATGCGATATTTACATGATATGACGTATCAATTTAACGTCAGCGCTTTTAGGATTGATTTGTGGCGCGAACTAGGAAGTGTGTGTCTCAGAATATTCATTTAGAAACTGTCGTTTGAGTAACGCAGTATTTATCTAATCAATTGCTTGTAATTTGTTTGTTTAACCGATTAATTGCTATATCTTAATCTCGGTAGAAAACTGAACGTAGTATTTTATTGGTATATGACAACATTCAATTTGTTTTCCTCAATTGGTTTCAGTGCATTTTTAGTCGCACACGCACGCCTACCCTACACAATGTAAATACAAGTTCATATTTTGTAAATTAACGTTCTAGTTTTTTCTTAAGTTTGTACTGATTGTTTTTTTAGTTTGTAAATGCAAATTTTCATTTTCTCATTTCGTAAATTAATATTCCAGTTACTTCCTCAGATGGTCTTTGAGGATTCCTTAGTCTGTAAATACAAGTTATAGTTGTTGTTTTTTTCTTTTTGATTTTAATGCATATTTGTCAGGCACACATGCATCTAAATGTTGAAAAAAAGATCTATGTTTAATTGTTTTAGTGGAGATAACAATCTTATAGTTGTTTGAGTTTTTGTTGACATATATGTATTAGAGAATCAAAACCAAAAAGCATAATAGAAAAATCCATCTTTTAGAATAAAACGGGACTGTTCGTTACTATTCAATTGTTACATTCAATTCGAATATGAACAGAATGTACTTACATATATGATACTAGTGCACAGTAATTTGCTCGTTTTGTACATAGTTAATGTGTTACAAATAGTTTGGTTTCTATGGAGAGTCCCTTTTCACTACTCCAGTGGTTAAATCACTATTCACTGACATACTTTTCTGTAAGTTGCTATTAGACATGTGCTTTAGTTACGTTTGTTAAATCTATTTAGATTTGTGTTACATGATTATACAGAAAGAAGTAAGGTTTCCGTGCGTTTACAACAATGCGACCTCTTGACGAAACTACTTACAAAATCTTTCTCCAGCTTGTAAAAGGTGAGAATTTAAAGCCAGTAAAAGACAGAACTAAAGAAGACAAAAATGCAATTATCTTGTTTTGGCGCCGTAAAAACCATATCTCGTACTCATACAGCGAGTTAAAGAAAAAAGACATACTTTTGTACGATGGCAAAGAAGTTTTGACTAAAGCTGCATTGTCAGTTGAAGTGAAGAGAAAGGCAAAGCAGACAAAAGGGGCTGGCGCTAGAGCCATACTTCATTCTTTGAAGGAAGGTTTTGAGGGAGTAAGCGAAGCAGAGTATATGGGGTGTTAGAGAAGAGTAAGAGACATGGAGAAATCAATGCACAGTTTACTAATAAGGCACCATTGCGGTCAGTAAAAGCATCGAAAGTTTTTGAAAGAGTCCAAATTGACTTGCTTAAGATGAAGGAAGTCGCTCACGAAGGCAAAACATTTAGGTACATCTTGACCGTAGTCGACATCTTTTCAAGATACCTCTTTTTGAGGCCATTAGAAAAAAAGAAAGCAGAACATGTAGCCGCAGCACTGAGTGGCATCTTTTCTGAACACGGCTACCCAGATATCGTACAGTCAGACAATGATTCGGAGTTTTTGGGAAACGTACAGCGACTTCTTAAAAGAAAAAACGTAAAGGTTATAAAGAGCCGCCCTTATCATCCCCAGTCCCAGGGAAAGGTTGAAAGGCAGAATAGAATTGTAAAAGCGAAGATCAAGTATGAAATGTTAAGAAAAAGGACGAGAAGTTTCAACTGGGTCATGAGTCTTACGGGTATAGCTCAGGCAATAAATGGCCAACCCAAGGAAGTTCTGGGCTACCAGACACCATTCACGTTCTACTTTGGACGAGGTTCAACATCCGCTGACCAGATCAGAAAGAAAGCGTCTGAGGCATCAGACAGGTGTCTCAAACGAACCTTTTTGAGCTTTTTGAGGCGATGTCCATGCTCTATATACCAGAAACGTGACAGAATACTCCAGACTTCCCCAAAAACACTATGTATTACCCGGAAAGATACTGAAACATTCAAAATCTTTCACAAAGTATTTAGTTGTGTTTTCTTACCCACAAGGAAATGTCGTTCGGCAATGGGTCGCCGTAGAAAACATAACAAACAGGACAAGGGATGAAGAAAAGAAAAGGATACGATAGAATATTTTCAGCGGCTTCACAAAAAAATGAGTCACCGGCAAAAGTTTTACATTCCCTTAGAAAATGGCGCCACTGAACCGTTCAGTGAAAGAGACTTGCACAGAATAGAAGAAGGTGGGTGCGAATCAAACACTGACGACGAATTTGAATTTACCTATTTTGGTGGTGATGCTAGGGTTCAAATTTTGGAAAACCCAGCAGGAGCTGGCAACTGCCAATTTCTTTCAGTATGCGACCAGTTTCGACGAATTGGCATCTACAGAACATGTCAGCAGTTGAGATTTATTGCCGTAAACCATTTGCGATGCCACAGAGATCACTATCGGGATTTTGTGAATGATGGTTTTGACAATTACTTGTCAGAAATGGCCAAAGATATGGCACCTTCGGTGACCAGTTGACACTTGTCGCTTTGGCCAGAGAATTTAATTGCCAATTTCTGGTTTTAAATTCTCGTGGCCAGGCACACCATCGTTTGATTTCAAACACAAACGAGTTCGATCAAACGTTAAACCTTTTCACCTTAGGTTATCACCCATGAAGGTGAACATTATGTCTCTGTAAGTGTAAGCCAGCCCTACGCACGGTTAGTCTTAGACACGCTTGTGACTGCAGGCGAAAGACCCGGTTCCCTGGCAAATCAATCTACAGATAGTGAAACAGAAAGTTATATTCTAGCAAATGCTGTTGCAGTACCCAGCTCCAAGAGAGATACTTTACAAGGGGAAAGTGCTTTTGAAGAGTCTAGAGATATTGCTGAGAGACGCACCCTGGAAAGCGATCAATCGTTTGAAAGTGACGCAGAGTTGTCGGCACCTGATGCTGTAGCATTCGAACATGAGAACGAAAGAGAACGTCCTACTGACATACGCAGTGATGGACTATCCAGCGATGAAAGGAATCAGTCAGACGATGAACACGATTCTATGATATCTGGACAAGATGACGAAGTACACGGTCGTGTAATGCGTAACTCAGACGCTCCATACTTACCTGATTTAGTTTTGGACAAGATTATTAGAGAAACAATAAATATTCAGCCAATAATGCGTTATACTATTCAGCGTGTTTGTCGGTTCTTCGAATCAGTTGTTCAGTCAGTTGGCTATCCGACCCTATATGTTAGCCAATTTCAAATTCCACATGTACCAAATCATGTGAGTGTTCAATATTTGGTTCGCAAATGTGGTGCTCATAGTGGTGTCGCCCTGCGAATGAGAAGAATTTTGCGCGATACTGGTGGGCGCTGGTTCAGAGCTTGGCTGACACTACAATCACAAGAAAACAGTTGGTATAGAGTTACAGATGTGACCTGGAGATAACTCAAATAACATTTTCAAATGATCACAAATGCCCATTTCTTCATATTGTCTCCTACTACATATCACGGAAACGTTTTATTGTTATCGATATTGTTTGCTTAACCATTGTTCATGATTGACATGTATACGTAGAATATGATATTATCATAGGTAATCGTTTGACATCGTATATGCTCGTAAGTTTCCGTTCTTCAACTTCTGTCATCCAAGGATTGTAAGTTCGAATCCTACCGACCTCTATTAATTGATACTGATAATTTTTTACTCCTTTTTTGTGTCATATCACTCTAATATGTAAAATGGTAGCGTTTAGTTGAGAATTTGAAAAAATAAATACAGTCCAAATTTACCTATCCGACATTTATGATATAACTCAATGCTCATTGCGAAATCCACATAATTTTTGCTTTCATCGTTTTGTAAAGCTTTCTTTGAAAGCGCATGCATATTTTGCATGAGGTAGATTTATTTCAAATACGATTGACATAAAGAGCAAACGGCCACATCCACATACACAAACCACACAATACCTGAGTGTATCTCTTGTTACAACAATACATTGTTGTTTACTAATGATAAATACCCACTACATCACCACAATACCGAGTATTATAAAGCTCAATCTGTGTTCACTCACTCACTCACTCACTCACTCACTCACCACTCACTCACTCCACTCACTCACCACTCACTCACTCATACTCACTCTCACTCACTCACTCACTCACTCACTCACTCACTCAACTCACTCACTCACTCACTCACTCACTCACTCACTCACTCACTCACTCACTCACTCACTCACTCACTCACTCACTCACTCACTCACTCACACTCACTCACTCTCTCTCACTCACTCACTCACTCACTCACTCACTCACTCACTCACCATCACTCACTCACTCACTCACTCACTCACTCACTCACTCACTCACTCACATCACTCACCCTCACTCACTCACTCACTCACTCACTCACTCACTCACTCACTCACTCACTCACTCACTCACTCACTCACTCACTCACTCACTCACTCACTCACTCACTCACTCACTCACTCACTCACTCACTCACTCACTCAACATGTTGTTAAACCTTATTCTTAAGTTTATTGCAATTCTCGATTTTATTGCAATTCTCGTACCCCTGTGCAACCAGAATTGCAATAAAATTATTGCAATTTTTTTGCAAAAATCGGACCCCCAGCCTTGATTAAAAAATGTATCCCATGATCACTGACCAATAGAAATGCCACGTTATCAATTTCTAAACATCTCATAACATATTGTTAAACTTTATTCTTAAGTTTAAATGTGTATTTAAAGTTTATTGCAATTCTCAATTTTATTGCAATTCTCGACCCCTGTGCAACCAGAATTGCAATAAAATTATTGCAATTTTATTGCAATTCTCGGCGTTATTGCAATTCTGGTTGTAACAAACCATAAGGTGGACTGTGAGATTTAAAGGTAAACTTAATGAAGCAGTTGAGACTCACATCACCTCCAGGTTTGTGGTGACATACACTTCCACAACCATTCAGCAGCTCACTGAATATCCCAAGACAGAAAGTCCACACATGTAAACGGTCATTTGTTTGTCAGATATTGAATGTCAAACATGGCTAGTGAAGTAAAAGCAAGCTTGTCATCAAAAGTTGAATACCGTGCTGTAATCGGTACTTGCATTTTAAAGGTAAAACTAAGTAAGTTGATGTGTATGGGTCTTCTGCACCATCTTATTCTCAAGTTAAATACTGGGTTGGGGAGTTGAAACGCGGTAGAACGTCTTAAGAAGATGAAGCAAAGTCTGGACGCCCAGTTGATGCCACCAACGAAGAAATGTGTAATAAACTCAGTCAAGTTGAAGAAATAGCACAGGCATTAGGGATTCCACATGGTACCGTTTCAACAATCTTGCATGATCGTTTAGGGATTGCGCAAGCTTACAGCCCGTTGGGTCCTAAATCCCTTAGCAGAGCAAATGGCAACGAGAGCATCAGTATGCAGTGCGTTGTTGAAGATGAATTCCTTTTGCGTCTAATTACTGTCGATGAGACCTGGGTGCATTATTTTGAACCAAAAATAAAGCCCAGAGTCATCAGTGTGTAGGTCCGGGATCCCCAAGGCCAAAGAAGTTCAAGACTCAACCATCTGCTGGCAAAGTGATGGCCATAGTATTTTGGGACACAAAGGGCGTTATTTTGTTGGACATTTTACCCAAGAGAAGTACAATAACCGGAGCATACTATGCAAACTTGCTAGACCAGCTGAGGAACGCCATCCGCGAGAAACGCTGTGGTAAACTCTCCAAAGGTGTTTTGCTGCAACAGGACAATCCAAAAGTCCACACTTGTAAAGTTGTAATGGATGCTGTGGAGTGAAATGGGCATGAATTAATACCACACCCTGCCTACTCACCAGACCTTGCTCCTAGCGACTTCTTCCTTTTTCCAAATTTGAAAAAGGATATACGTGGATGTCATTTCCAGTCTGAGGAAGAAGTCGTGGCGGCAGTTGAGGAGTGGTTCCATGGAAATGACCCTGACTTCTTCACTTCTGGGCTGCTGGCACTTGAACACCATTGGTCCAAGTGCATAGCCCTGGAGGGAAATTATATTGAAAAAGAAGAGGTAGATCTCAGCCCGAAATAGGTTAGGCTATAACCTATTGACTCACCCTTGTATATCTTTGTTGCTTTATCTGTAAACTTTGTTATGAATGTTTTTTTTGTTCAAAATTTGATTTGTATACTGATTTTGTAGAAATATTGTTATTTTTGCATGCAGTTAATGACAAAAATACTGTTGGCTGGATGTTAAACTCATTTGACATTTTTAATCAATGGTTTCTCATTGATGAGTTTTACTTGACCTCTACATGGTCTATATCAAAGGTCATTGAGTGTCCTAACCAGGAGTCATAATCCCTAGAGCATTAAATAGACCCTGTGGTCAGATTGACACAAGTTAATGAAAGACTTTGTACACTGGTCACATCCATAGATTGAGTAAAAGATAGCTAAAACCCAAATTGTGAGGTTTAGTAGATAAAAACCTTGAGGGTTAATGATAGCTACACATATTTTGATAAAATATCCATCTATATTTATTATCGTCCACCCAAGAGACATGCTGTTCATCTGTCTGTATGGCTGGAGACACAATTTTGTCTGTGCTTAATCTCCAGAAATATGATTGATTGAACATTATCAAATTTTATTAAGCATAATAGCATAATTATCATCATCATTTTTTATATCCCAATGTACCTATTGGTTATCTTCAAAACCACTGACTGGGAAGGGATGAAACATCCCAGGTGTGAGTGTTACTAAGCTTGCCTGTGTACATTATCTTAAATAACCTACCCTGGTTACCTAATGATTTTGAGCGTCTTCCTGGAGAACAGGATGGCACAGGTTAAATCCCCAGCCCAGTATACCATAAAATAAAACTGGTACTGGTATGAGTTTAGTGCCAATCATTGAAGGACTGAAAAGCCAAATGTCAGGATGATATTACTGGGTGTGGTATCATTCAACTGTACAGTGAGGCATAACAATATATGTCTCCTTTGCAAATGCAATAATTTCAGTTGAAGATATGATCAGGCACACATGCAGCTGTAATATTCTGTGCTATTCAAATATGAGAGATTGTGAAACTGCTTTCCATGGTTAAGTTTGCCTTCTTTTTATACATGTCTGAGTCGTCTTAAACCGAGATCATAGCAGAACTTAATGGCTCTATTTTTCAATCTTCTCCATGTCCATCATTTTCGTAAATTTTCACTATACCGTATTATTGTTTACATATGATTTTGCTGTAAATTTACAAAATGAAAATGTCAGAAAACAATGTAAGTATTTGACGTCATTGAATAAATTGATATCATTTTGAAGATTTTTATCACCAAATAAGTTTAATATTGAATTTAAATTGATTTTACGGAAAAAGTATGCACGTCACTGATATGGGACCCATGTGTTGCATGCAACACCAGTTACTTGTTTATAACACTATAATTGCTTTTATTATCCACATAATTTTAGATAACCCCTCATACCTACATTATAGTAGCTGCAAAAAGTATCTGAGGTAACATAACTCATTAAATAGATCATTTTTGCATGTTATTTCTCATCTGCTTTGCCGGTGCTTTGATTAGTTTCCAGAAGGACAGGCTCAAGTAAACCTGTACAAAGGGGTTGGGTGGTTTCCGTATCATGTCACTGATTTGGACATTTCTGCCTCAATGCTTTATCCTGTCCAGTGGCTACGACGTACTGAATTCTTTAAAATGGTACTGGTATATCTCCCTTGCTTGGTTCTCAGCAGGTAAAGGAATTCCATAACTGATCGCGCCGGTGTCAGGATAATGTAACTGGGCGTGGTATCATGCCACTTTTATGTGCTGTGATATAGCAGCACTATATCTGTCTCATGTAGACAAATCCCAAATGACTGAATTGCTGTTGAGGGACACTTAAACCAAGCATACTATTTGATGTCACAAGCAAATGGAACAATGTCAAAAAATAGTTCTTGCAAAAAGAAAAAAAATCACTTTTCACGTTTCAACGGTGTACCGCTGAGTTTACTTTTTGTATTCATTTTGGTTCTAGCAAGATGTAGATTCTATGCACATTTTGAATTTTTCATGCATGTTTGACAGTATTTTCTCATGTAATTTTTGGAACACATTAGAAGTTACCAATTGTTATAATCTTTTAAGTTACCAATTGTTATAATCTTTTTTGAAATTTTCATTTTAATACCCTCTAAAAGTGTTAAGGTCACAGCATGAGAAAAATGTGAAGCCTGGCCAGGACTCAAACCCCAGGCCTTTTGCTTATAGGGCAAATGCTTTTACTGACTGAGTTACCCAGCTGCATACACATCTTTCTCCCCTCTTGTGAGAAATGGGTACTGTTACATTATCCTCTTCCATTTTAGAATTGGTACCTGAATTCTAGGAGTTACAGGGTAAATATAACCATGTGCAAGTGGCGTTAAACATACCTAGCACAGTCTGATGTTAGGCGCCAAATGTCACAGTGTGAGGAAATATGCAGCCTGACCGGTACTCAAACCCAAGGCCTTTTACTTTACTGACTGAGCTACCCAGCCATATACACACTTTTCTCCCCTATTTTGAATATTCGGCACTGTGACATTAAGAAATAATGTTTTCTTTTTTTTCAACAAATTTTAGCAAAGGTGAAGTTTTACCATAAGCTGAATCCTATAAAATGAGCATGCTGACCCCCTATTTTTAATTCATATTTCCTTAATTATAATCTGAAGTACTTGTATGTAAATTTTAGAAAGAAAATCTGTCTTAAAAAAAAAAAAAAAAAACAAGAATAAAAAACACTGAAATCCTGTTAAAAACAGAAAAACAGTTCTGTTCTCTGTTCAAGAGAATTTTTTGGTGGAAAGAGTGAAAATATAGCTGTCTGTTGTAAATTTGGTCGTATTCATTTTCAGGCATGCAGTTCTACAGAGTTGTCTTGAACTTCAAACTTGAGATGTAAAATCAACACAATGCAAACATGGCAGGATGACTGGAACAACACTGCCCGGGCAGGTGAGAGGACAGGTGTCTGGTTGACATGTGGACCCATCTCTGTGTACTGGGACTCAGTATCTGTACAAGGATGTGACTGCAATGGAACTTGACAACCTCGATCATGAGTCATCCTTGGGTAAGCTGGTCACCATGGAAATGTGCAGTTGTGAAATAAGTCCTTCATTTTGTCAACCCTCTTGATGTTGTCTTCAAAACTTTGCACATAGAGTGTCTTATATCACAGTTATCAGCTTATATCATAATGTCCGGATTGATCTTCTTACTGTTAATTTCCTGGATGGCACTCAGTACTATACGAGGCTTGTTTGGAAATTATTGAGACAACTTGAATAGAAAAAGTTCTTGAAGGAATATAGATTACAAATTATTCCCAAATACAGCCAAATGTTATTACTATCTGTATGCAAAATAACTATTTCCTAATGACTCCCATATAGTTTCAGAATCCATTTAAATTACGATTCCCATTCAAATAAAAGCCTTTATGATAGTTGCTGCTCGCCAGAACTGATGCTGTGACACTAACTCTAGATAATGATGTATATGTATCTATATAATGAATGATTTCAAACTTTACTAGGGTGATGTCAACATTACATGTAACCATGGCATCAGTTAATATGTTTCTGCTATTTTAACTCATGCACCACAGTTGCTTCTGTACTTTCCAGTTTTAACACTGTGCTTCAGGTAGCCCAACCTAACAGTGTCTAAATATTAGTTCTTGTTGTACTGCCAATATTTAGTATACTTATTCCATTTGCATGATCCATCAGAGATTAAAGTTAATTGAAAGTTTTAACTCTTCACATTATCTTTTTTTTTTTTTTAAATCAACCATGTCTTACATATTTTCCTAACAAGCCTTGTGTATATATTATATTGCTGTTTAGTGTTATTAAGTCATCAGTATATAATAATATGTCCAATTTAAATGGATATATTATCTTGTGTTTGTGCATGTGCCATCGGTATATAGTTTATTGTTAAAAGTCTTGATGGAGACAATATCCAGTTAGTGATTTTTTATGGGAGTCCTTGAAGGTATGAATTTGTGTTTTGTGTTTGTTGTAAATATTTTTGCATGTGATTGGTAAGGTTTTATAAGAAATTAGTCAATAAATTTTTCTTTTTTAGTGATGTTTAAACATGTAGTTTGTGACGTACTCAACACCAAACTTGTTGGTCTTGACACTGGACATTATGTTTATACCTATTGATAGTACATGATTTTTTTGTTATATGATGTGTAGGATAAGTAATGTGTAAGGTTTACCTTACTGGTATGTAACTGTAAGATGAATGTCTGGTTTTGATTTAGTTAATACAGTAAGTTCAAGTAATGAAATGTGAAATACTGAACTGTGTAGTACTGGTGCTGTTACAGTTAATTACCTATAAATCACATCATTTGAACACAAGTTTATCAATAAAGCTGGCCGCATCTTTTAAACAGGGTCCTGTGTTTAAGTCCAACTCAGTCCATTTTGTGTGAATGTTTTTTTTTGTTTTTTATTATTATGATAATCGAATCTTATAATAATTTTTTAATCAGAAGAAATAATGAGCAATAAAATATACATAAATAAAAAAAGAAAATGAAAGTAATTGATAAGGTTATTTTTACTTTGACACAATGCAGTAATAAAGTATTTTATTATTTTTTGGGGGGACTCTATTTAAAGATAGTAATCTTGTTATTGATATATATTTTGTATTTTTAAAATACTTCTTGTTGTATGCAACTATATAGCCATTGTTTTGTGTTACTACAATGTAGTAGTTAATTTATATTTGCTTCCTTTTGATTCAAATACATAATATATGTATTACTTGCTGGAATGCTTATGTATTTTTATCTATAACATGTAAGACATTGGTTTAGTCAGTTATAACCAGCTGTCCTGAAGTATTAAACACACACACATGTATCTGTACATAACACGTAATTACTTTGGTCACATGCATAGCATGACAGAAACATTTGTATATCACTTTGTCAACCTTGTTACCAGCATCTGATTTGTTTGTCCAATCTCAGCCTCCAGTTAACATAAACTTATCTTCATTAAACATTGGATATGATGTATATGTTAACTATCTCAGATGAGTTTTATTTTCAGCAAACATCATACCCCATTTTTGATTCAAATGATAATATAACACATGTAGCTCATACAACTATCCAACTTTTACCTGACCAATTTTGATGAATGCTGAAGTGTCATTAATATTTGATAGTAGGTAATACAAACATGGCAGTTTGAGAGATCTTTCAGACTGACCATGTTTTGTCGTAGTCCTTGAAAATGATTTATGGAAGTCAAATTTATTGTATTATTGACATCTTTTGGTTCATGTTTTTTTTTTGTAAATCTTTTGGTACATGTTGAAAATTAAGCAGGATTATCATGAAATCAGTTTCTCAAGAACTTACTACACTATTAATAATTGGCAGAACTGGTACATTAAATATATAGGAGTTACCTCCATTACACCGCTGTCACTCATTTCAAGACTCAATCACATTGGTAAACAGTCCTGATCTCATCACTTAAAATTAATATGCTATGTTGAACTCAAGACTTATTGAAAGACTTTCAACTCTTTGAAAACTATTAAGAATGTTTAAGCAGGTTACCACTGATTCGGCTAAAAGGCAGCCGAGTATTATATATCACTTTCCAAATGTCTTATGTGGACTGCAATCCTACAACAATCTCTTGTGTAGATATTTTGTAGCACATCATCAAAAAGAAATATAATAAAAATAAACAAACTTAAATGAAAACTTAAAAAGAATAAAAAGAATAAATTTTCTTTAATCTTAATTTTATCATTGTACCAGAGATTTAAATTACCTAGAGGGATAAGCATTTCAAAAAGTAGAAATTTATCGTCTGTATAGCCAGACTTCCTTGCGTGCACTCAGCTGTTATCGGTTGTTTCCGTGGTTGTCGTTTTTTGCTCCCTCGATAAACTTCAGTGATATCCGTTGATATAGTTTGTGGAAACACATCAATAACTAAGGTCAGAGAATAACATTACTGAAAGAGATTTACTGAGAAGTTATGCATCAGATGCATCTTTGTGCTTAGTACAAAATAGCAGAAATTTAATTTACCTATATTCAGTGTATCTTCCTTAATATCTTAAAATAATTTTGTAAAATGCCTGAATCTTTATAAAGGTGTGATGTTTTCTGTTCATACTGAAATTGGTCCAACTTTTAGATTATGAAATACATGTATATGTATAATGTTTGTATCAAAATTGTTTTCTTTGAGTTGACATGCTGTCATACTTGTTAGCTTAATTAGATTTTATTGTGTAATGTTTTTCACAAGGATTTTCGAAATTGTTTAGATTAAATGGGGATTAATAGTCATAGAAAAAGTCGATATATGAATAATTTAAATAGAGCTACCGATAATTACTAAAATTAATGTATTGTGGTTGCTATTTGATGTTAAATATTAATTGAGACCTGTTAAAAATTATTCTAGACCAATTAGCGGTGTCTTATTCTCACAAAATAACCCCACTTATTATTTTTAGTAATAAGGTCTTTGAAAATCATCAGAAATTTACTTGAAACACTCATATTTTATTCAAATCATGGATATAAACACTGTTGTTATCATGTTTAGTTTTGGGGTGTTGGAGTTACACAGAGTATTGTTTAGATTATATGTCTAAAACAAACTGAAATTGTGTTTGTGTTATCTAATACCGATACCGGAAAGAGTCACATATGGTTGAGCATATATTGCTTCATGTATATTTTTTATCTTCTCAATTTATATGTGTTCTGAAGTTATTAATACTTCAGTTATATCAGTGTTGTGTTTATGAGAATGGAAAAAAAAGGACAAAAAGTATCAGTAAATAATTGCGTGAAGCATAAGAAGATAAAAATGTGAAAAATGGGTTGGGATTGATTAACTATATATGTGTCATTTTGTTTAGAAAATTTCCGCACCTCATTTAAGAGTTAATCTTATTTTTATTGTCCTGTGTCGGGACTGTAAGGTGACATTTTCATTCGATTCATTAAAAAATATAAGAGAAACATATGCATCAGAAAAATTAAAGAAATTAAAATGAAACCAAAAAACGAAGTGTACTGAATATTGGAATTAGTTAAGAAGTTCATAAGGTATCTAAAAATGCAAGGTTTTAGTCTATCGATCTAATAAATTGAGATCCTTAGCTATTTGAAGGCGGCTATATTTTGTGAGTGATTTTTACCGCTTCACTAAACAGTCTCGACACATGCCGATAAGAACAAGATTTTCTCTAATACAAGGTGTTGGGTGATCACATCAAAGTTAAATACTAACACACATATGTATAGTTCATCAATCTCAGCCCACCTTTTCATCGATTTGTCAGCCGAAGCTTCATATCTTTGGAAAATATTTTTTGTTATTTTTTAAGATTCTCATCACAATTTCAAGATGGCAGTCATTCTGCAATTTTAACCCAGGATGCATAAAATCTCAGAAAATCCTGTATACATACCCATGGACATAGAGTTTAACTGTGTAACGTCATGGTTTCCACTTCGTTTAATGTAGCTCCGTGATTGTACGGTATTTCCTTTTAATTTGAGCATACATTTAGGTTTTTAAATCCCAGGATCTGTACCTAAACCCTTGACCAGGTGGCCCCATTGATTGATAGTGATTTAATAATACAAATTAACCTGAAACTTGTAACACTTACATCTTTCATACACCATTCAATTGTTATACAAGCTTATATATATCCAAACAAGATTACAACATTTTTTATAATTTATGCATGGGAATGAATGGGGGAGGAAGAAAGGAAGGTTTGTCAAATATATTTTTAAAGATGCATTTTTACATAATCATGTACTAGTATCACAAATGAACACAGTTAATATTATAACCAATTTTTCAAAGTTTTACTTTCAAACTCATGCTTGTATTATATAAATATAAAAAATTACCACTTTTTAGGCTAAAAGCATGATTATAAGATTATATATAACTGTGTGATAGAAAACTACATTTTATGATAATCACATGTAATAAAAATGGTACTGTTATGGCTCCCATGCTTAGCGCTCAGCATATTATAATGGTAGTTGCAGGACTGGCTGGCCCGGTGTCAGGATAATGTGACTGGGTGTGGTATCATGTCACATGTCTATGGCGTGATACTGCAGTGTGACCACACTATATCCGTCTCAAGTAGACATAGTCTGAAAATTACTGAAATACTGTCAGTGGGACGTTAAACCCAACAAACAGACATGTAATTAAACATATTTTAGTAAGCTTTTGTAGTCCCCATGATAAAAGTCAGTGATATAAATTGAACAACTTGCTTGTTACATTTGTATACTTGTGTGAAATCCAAGCTTGTTACACATTTTTTTTAATTCTCATATATTTTTAGTAGAATGATAATGGAAACCGAACACTTTTAAGATTCATGTATTAAAAACATGAATAAAAGTGTAATTGCCAAATGTTGAGGGTTCAAAAAGTCACAGTGTTTTTATGCAAATTTGGAAAATTTCAATAAAAAACAAACATGGTGAGGTATACATATTTAGCTCACCTGAGAACAACGTGCTCAAAGTGAACTATTAACTTGATCTACATCTCCTCCTAAACTTTTGGGCCAATTTTCATAAAACTTTACAGGAATATTCCTTGGATATACCTCTTCCATAGTTGTTCAAAGAATTATATTCCATGCCAAAATCTGGTTGCCATGGAAACTAAAAGGGGAAAAAATGTGAAAACTTCAAAAATCTCCTCCAAAAGTACTTGCTGAATTTCAGTTTGTTGTTGTTGTTGTTGTTTTTGGCACATATGTTCCATGGTCACTCTCTACCAAGATGGTTCAAAATAATTTGGATCCATTGAAAAAAATGGCCGCAAGGGCACAGAGCCCATTTTCCATATATATATATATATATATATAGTACAAATTTGAAAATTCTTTATCCAAAAGTACTCATTGGATTTATTGTTGGCAGGGGGCAGAGCCCACAATCATAAAATATTTGCTGTTTCTTTTCTTCCAACTAGTACCTGGTTCTCAGGTGAGGCATTCCAGGGCCATTATAGCCCCCTGGTTTTACATTTTCATAAAAAATATAAAGAAAATCTGTTTGTTGAAATTGAAGAACAATTTATATACAATTTCATAGCTTTTGTGTAATTTTTCTGTTCAATTTGGTCCTGACACACTGGGGATTTTAACTTGTTTACTATTTTCCATGCATATTTTACAGTTTTTTTTTTTTTATAAAACACATAAGTTACAAATGGTGATAAAATATTCAGAAAATATTATCTTGATATGTTATTAAACCAATTATTATGCATTTTTTTTAACTTTTTTAATGCTTTGATTTTTTCAACAAGTTTTATCAAACAGTGATGTTTTACAAGAAGATAAATCTCTAAAACAAGCATGGTGACTCCCTATTTTTAATTCAAATAATTTTTAGTTATAGTCTAAAGTACTTATGTCCAAAATTTTAGAAAACTCTGTCCGTTAGAGAAGTTAAATAAAAATTGTTATCACATCCTCACATTTATTGTATAAAGCTATACCCAGATGAAGATCTTTGTTAAGATTGAAACTAGTTGGTAATAAACCTCTTTCTGTTGATTGGAGTTTGTACGGTTTACTCTCTTCCCCCAAAGCTATAGATAGTTAAGAGTTACGTGTGTCGATACACGGATATAGCGCAGCTGCAGTTGTTTCATTTAAGGTATTCCTTCTGTCATCAGAATACTTGGTAATCACATATAATGATTGCTTTGTTTCTTGTAACTTTATAAAAATGTTTGGCCTTAAATCTACCTGTCCTAATGAATTGCAGTGTACAATGTCAGTAAATACCAAAATAGAATGTGAAAACTGGAAATTAATTTGGACCAACTGAAAATCTAGCATAATGGTGGATGGAATACCTTAAAAACATCATATGATAGCAATTAATTTCATATGTGATATTTTTGTTCCACAGATTAAAGTTGTAGAAGTACAGGTTATGCAGTTATTTTTAGATTATCTCCCTTTACCAATAACTTGTCTGATTTCAATGGGCTATGCAGATGTTTGATCTGGGACTGCACTGCTGTTTTGCCATTGCTTTAAAAAATGTGATTCACCATGAAGGAACAACTCTTGTGTATCCTATATATAGCCCCCATTTCACTTTTTGAAACTTTAATAATTGAACTCCTTTTGCAAGATCTTCCTGGACTGATTTGGACATGACTTGTCACACTCCTATAACATATCAAACTATTTTAGTTCTCAGCTATTTTAGATTGTTTATCCTATGAACAGTATTTAGAGACAATATGTCATAAAAGTGTGTGTGTGTCTTAAAATTTATATCTGTAGACAGTCTACTGTTTAAAAGAGTTGTGGTAAGTTATATATAATGCTGCCTTACTGGTGTTATCTCCTTTGGGTGCATGGATCGCTTAATGATAACATACTTCACTTTTCACCAATAAGTCCTTGGTTAAGTTCCTGGTCCCGTACATGAGAAGGCACAGTGATTGGACCCACATTCTCCTTGTATGCACATTCTCCTTGTATAAGGACCTTGGTTCTGTGATACCTGCAGACACAAGGTGTGTCAGAACCTTGCCTAATACACACCCAAACAGTTCATCTTTAACTTCCTTGTAAAGGAATGAAAACAAGCCTAGTCCTTAAATGTATTTATATAATATAAACAGATATTTAGACTTCTATTTGTGTAGTTGAAAAAGTTACTACCTGGTTTCCTATTTTCAGTTTTCTGAATTTATTTAAATATCACTAATTAATAGTGGGGGGGGGGGGTATACACGTTCGAGAAACTCATATTTCTTACTCTATCCCCTATTAGCAGAAGGAATAATGCCCTTTCATTAATATCAGTGTCCCAATCTGCCCCATCTTTCATCTCCACCATTGCTATTATAACTTTTTGGGCCTGTAAATACAACTGTAGTCAAATATTATTTCTCAGCAGTTTTTCAATAACATGGCTTTGTCGCAGGTAAAATAGGTAAAATATCGCTCTGGTTGAAGGCTTAGTCCCACTTGGATTTTTTTTTTTTTTTTTTTTTTTGCCTCAAGGATATACTCCCGATGGAAATAGATGAGCCTCGGGTGGTGTCGGGAACAGGTTCCACGGTGTCATGGGAAAACTTCGGGAGCATTGCGAACCATGTGGAGTCATTGGGAGAACTACTTCAAAAAAAATTTTTTCATTGCTTGCATTGATTTTTTTCCCGTTGTCCCGATGTTTTTCCGGGAAAAGGCCAGGGAAACATTCGCGGAGCTGTACTCCGGGGAAGCATTCACGGAGTTTCCGCGAAATATTGTTTCCTCCGAGGAATCCCCGAGACTTTGGTGATGTCTTGCCGAAGTATCGGTGTGTGTGTGGGACATTCAGGGGTATTCGAATGTTCGGTGACCTATCTGGGACATTGCTTGGGGGCATTCTCATAAACCCCCTAAAGTCTTCCCTTGATTTTTTCTCTTAATTCCATCATCAAATTCTCATAATCTCCATAATCTTCCTTGAGGTACCTTAGATGTTTTGAAAGTACTCAACGATACAACCCCTAATCTGAAAGGATATTCATTCCCCCGCTGATGTTTCAAATTCGGTGAAGCTCCAGGGCACCTTCGCCTGCAAAATATGATACAAATTTGTTCCCATCACTTTTGTTAAACTCGCTAAATATGATACAAATGATTCCGTAAATTCGCTAGTTATGGTACATCAGTGAGTCAGAATTTCTTTGATCTTTACTGTGACTGAACCAATAATTCAAACAATTTGTTTACATGCTTAGCCTTAACGTGTGTCTTCACAATTCGATGGTGATTCTTAAGGATTTCACGTATTATCTTGGAATTGCAATTCGTTACAACAAAGAACAAAAGGTTTACTTACATTTAGCGGGTAGTTACATACGAAATAGTGATCAAAAGCAGCAATGTACTTATACTGTATACAAAATCAATACGTTTTGTTCACTAGCGGAAGATTGCTAATTGTTTCCTGCGTATTCTTTTTTCTTTTTTTTTTTCATACAGTTTATGAAACACGGTATCTCCAGCATTGATATTCAATTTCGACTCGTACTGAAATAAACATGAAAATTGTCACCATTTAACAATTTTTAGACCTTTTTTTCTCAGTGAAATAAACAAGAGGGAAGTCAATACCATAAATGGTTATTAAAATATAAGGTTGATAATAACTTGCATGTAAAACTTTATCCAAAAGCTGCAAACACCGAGGCCGACGCTGACGCAAGGGCGACTTCAGTAGCTTTCATATTCTTCGAATAGTCGAGCTAAATAGAACTTTCATAATTCGACAGAGAGATACATATACTTCCAACTAACAGAGAAGTCTACATATACCATATATATATATATATATATTATTTATTTTTTTTTTTTTTTTACCTTTTTTAAAGTTAACACTAACAAAAAAAAACAAGAGCTGTCAGAGCTTGTTGGTAAATCAAATGAAATCTATTTTAATTCTTACCCTTCATATACCCTGTATATAATAATAGTCAAAAATGATATACCTTGATAGTCTGATACCTCTGAATATGTTTATGAAGTCTAAAATCAATACCTATACGCCTATTTACTAATACACTGTGCATGTAAACCTTTAACCAAAAGATCCATGTTAGAAAAGGGCCATTATTTGAAATAAATTCAGTCAAAGAGTTATCCCCCTTGGTTTTCTGATACCCCTGAACACACTCATTAACTTTCTAGTCAATACAATAAACACTTTCTGAGATATAAGCTGCAAAACTTTAACCAAAGTTTCTATTGCATGCAAAACTTTAATCAAAATGTCCAAGTCAAAAAGTGGCCATAATATGCATTATAATTAGTCAAAACTATCCGTCTAAATAGTATGATACATCTTAACATACTAAAATTTCAAATCAATCATATGTCTTGTAAGCATAAAATTCCTTAAAATTAAAAAGGAGAAATAATGTGCAATATATTTCACCAGAGTTATCTACCGTGATAGTATGATACCCATAAACATATTTAAGATGTATCAAATCAATCCTTTACCTGGATACTAAGATGTAAGCATAAATTTAAAGTACCTTGCATGCAAAATTTCTAAGTTAAAAAGGGGTCGTAATTTGTATCAAATTCAGTCAAAAGTTATCTAACTTGGTTGCCTGATGCCCCTAAACATAGTCAAACACTTTCAAATCAATACTATGAATGGTTACTGAGATACAAACTGGATAGTAGCTTGCATGCAAAACTTTAGCCAAATTTTCTTTTGCTTGCAAAACTTTAACCAAAATAATTAAGTTAAAAAGGGGCCATAATTTGTATTAAATTCAACCAGGAGTTATCTACATTGGTTGTCTGATGTCACTGAACATTTTCATGAAGTTTAAAGTCAATACCATAATTGGTTATTGAGATATAAGGTTGATAGTAACTTGCATGCAAAACTTCAACCAAAAGCTTCAACCTACCCAAGGGTGACTGCAATAGCTCTCATATTCTTCGAATAGTCGAGCTAACAATAAAAGATCTAAAACAACACTGCTGGTTTTGTTATTATTTACGATGTATTCAGAGAATTTTATACCATAAAGTCATGGAATCAAACACTTTGAAACAATTCCAATGATATTTATGACAACTTCTACAACAAGAGGGCCATGATGGCGGTATATCGCTCACCTGAGTACCACTGCTCTAAAGACAACCTTAAGTATTATGGATCATAACTCCCATACAAGGCATAATAATCCTCGGTTTATTATCATTATGTATACATCTGATCAAGATTGCTTCATGAATGCGGATGCTAGAAAGCAAAAAAAAAATGACATGATTTTTACTTCAAGGGCCATAATTGGAGATAATGGCCCAAAACTAAGTCAGCCTTGGCAAGATAATAGTCATTAATATATACTAAAACATTTTGAAATCTGGCCAGAATTTTGAGGGAGATAATTTTTAAAGTTTTCATATTTTGTTTCTTGCCATTGCAAACCAGAGTTCTACATGGATCATGTTTATTTTAGCAACTTTAATATATATTTATAGCCCCGTCCCTGGCGGCCATTTTTTTATGGATCAGAATAATTTTAGCAATCTTGGTAGAGGAACATCTGTACTTAACATCTTGAAAACTTGCCAGTAGTTTTAAAGGAGATGATTTTTAAAGTTTTCATATTTTTTTCTTTCTGTTGCCATGGCAACCAGATTACCACATGGATAAAATTTATTTTAGCAACTTTTGTGAAGGATCACCCAAGGATCATCCCTGCCTAGTTAAATCAAATTCTGTCCGGCGGTTGCAGAGGAAACTTCGTTTAGAGCAAATTGTTGACGAAGCACTACGGACGCCAGACAGAGGGTGACCCAAATAGGAGTTAAAAATGAAATCAATAAGGGGAGTTTATCAATATTCTATATTAATTAGAATTTTAAAATAAAATATTAATTATCTCCCTTAAAAAACTAAATCCAGTGGTATGGGGCCTCATTTTTCAAGATATCAACTTCATTTTAACAATTATAGTAGATGACTATGAGGTGACCAAAGGAAATTCTGACCATTAGTTTCAGAGGAGATGATTTTTAAAGTTTTTGAAATAAAATGTTGTTGGGTGCCATGGCAACCAGAGTGCTACATGGATAAAGTTTATTTTAGCGATTTTAAGGATTTTATTTTAAGGATCATTAATGCCAAGTTTTATCAAGTTCTTCACAGCACTTTCAGAGAAGATGTCTTTTAAAGCAAAATGTACACGACGGACAGCAAAGGACAGCCGATAACGGACGACAGCACGTTGTACTTCGGTGAGCTAACTATTCAGTTACAGTATAATACCTAGATAGAATAATGTATTCTTCAAAATGCACAAAAAAATGTCAATAACATGTAAACAAGAGGCTCTGGAATGCTCACCTGAGTATGTTTTATATAGCTGCAAGATAATCAGTAACAGGTAACAATGGAAATAGTAGGACAATTTAATATTCTCATTTTGTGTAATTTTAATAATAAACAAGAGATATATACATGAATACCAGCAGTTTCAGGGGAGATGTCGCTAAAAGTTTTTACTATATACATTTAAGACAAATAAGCATCGCCCCTTGCGGCCTTGATTTTTACGGATCGGAATCTTGGTAGAGGATTACTCACTTAAACATTTTGAAGTTTTCATTCTTTTTCTTTCTTTTGCGAAAGCAACCAAAGTTTTACATGGATCAAGTTTATTTTAGCAAATTTTCTGAAGGTTCACCCAAGGATCATCCAGAGGAGATGTCGTTTAAAATGTTCACTATATGCATTTAAGGCAACCCCTGGCAGCCACATTTTTTTATGGATCAGAATAATTTTAGCAATCGTTGTAGATGGTTACCCCAGGAACATCTGTACTAAAACATTTTGAAATCTGGCCTGTAGTTTTACCAAAGTTGGATCAAGTTTATTTAAGCAATTTTTGTGAAGGTTCACCTAAGGAACCTGCCAAGTCAAATCAAATTCTGTCCAGTGGTTTCAGAGGAGATGTCATTTAAAGCAAAATGTTGACGACAGACGACGCACTACTCCAGACGCAGGGTGTTCACAAAAGCCCACCTTTAACACATAGTGTTCATGTGAGCTAAAAAGAAAGTAGGTATGATGGACAAAACGTTCCACAATACATGAAAATGGTGATATATATGGACTAAGCAGCAACCTTTGCGTAATAAATATGAGAAATACTGTAAAAAAATAAGTTATTTTACCAGATAGTCTAAAGTGCAGAAAGGGCCCTTTCCGTGGAAAGGATATGTTTAGCAAAAAGGGCCATTAATTTCATCTTTTTTTTTTATAAAATCACTTATCATCGTACTATTATAGTGTTAATAATATTAATTTAGGTCCGCATGAAAAAATCAGACGGTATTTTCATAAATGAAGATTTTATTACAATTTTATTTTATAAGTCTACAGAAATAGTCCAACAGACTGGTGGTAAAAGGGGCCTCTAATTTCATATTTATTCATAAATTATTAACTAAAAACTATAATATAATAGTGTTAATAACATAAATTGAGGTTTGCATGCAAAAACAAACGAAAGATTTATCTCAGAAATGAAGATGTTATTACGATTTTATGATATTTTTTAATCTTCCGAAATATACCCACACAAAGGACCTATCAGTGGCAAAATGGACCTTTAATTTTATTTTTTATTAAAAAATTAAAACCTATAAATTAAAGGTGTTACAAATATGAATTGGGGTACACATGCTAAAAATCAAAAGATTATTTTCAGAAATGTCAAGGAAGACTTAATTTATTTCATTTTTTTTTCCATTTCCGCTGGCTAGTGGTGTTCCCCGTGAAGACAGTAGAGCTATGAAGATCACATACACTCCTTGAGTTGTTCATAGAATTTCATATCCTTATCTAAGAAGAAGGTATTTTGTATATTTATAATTAAATGTTCAAAAACTTACAGAAAATATAATATTTTGCATGCAGAATCCCTATGAGTGTTTTGTGTTATGAGTGTGAAATAAGACTTTGAGATGAAAGACAGTTACTGTGAACATAACTCATAATAATTGCTAACACCCAAATCTACCCTAAATCCACCTTACATAACAAATATATTTATAATTAATATGAAATATTGTTAATATAGTATGAAACAGCATTAAATATGCTATTACTCCACACAGATGAGATGAGAAAAAGAAATGCCTCATTCCAACTCGGTATACAATTTTTCATTATTCGTGATTCAGACACAGATACGTCTCTCGGCATTCCACAAGTTTAAATGCGACTCATCACTGAACACTACGTTCTGCCAACACTAGGCGCGATGGTGTCAGGCCCAAATTAGACTTTGGTGATGGTGGTGTAATGTTAGAACTAGACCACGGTAAGGCCTACGGCAGGTAATTCCCTGTTCTCTAAGTTGATTTCTGACTGTATGTCGACTTAATGGGCGTCCATTGTTACTACCACTACACGTGACGTAGAATTTGCCGTCACAAATCTGTCACGCAAATGGCATTGACATATATAATTGTCTTGTTCTATACTGACGTTACACGTGGTCTACCTGAACGTGGCCTATCGACAGATGTTCCCGTGTTTTTAACACATAGAACAAGACACAGAATTGTTGAACGAGAGACGTTTAAATGTATAGCAACTTGTTCTTGCGTTCGCCCACATTCAAGCATGGCCAAAACTTCTCTTCCGAATTTAGCCTCGGCATTATCAAAAACCGATGTTTAGTCAGAAAATCTCTGAAATTATGGTTGTTTGTCGACTAACACATGTACTCGTGTAAAATTCACTCAATAAAACCACACAGTTGACATGCACGGTTTGCACGAGGAAAGCATGAGCAGACACTGGCTGTACAGAATCGTACGAGTTTTTGTTTGCCGTGTTTGTTGGTCACAACACAGATACATTTACTACATTTTACTACAATTTAAAGCAATGTAAAGAAAATAACGCCAAGCTTCGATGAGGCGTTTCTTTATCTCGTCAGTATAAATAAAGAGAATTCCTTAGGCTGTTCAGAAGTTTCAGATAAAGGCAGCTATTGTGAACATAACTTAAATCATTTCCAACACCCAAATCTACCCCAAATCTACATCAAATCCACCTTACATGACAAATATACCTACAATTAATATGAAATATTGTTAAAATAAGTATAAAACAGCATTGAATATGCTATAATTCCACACAAACTGTTTAAAAAAATGAGTTTTTCTTAGCCTTAGGTTGTTCAGAACTTTGCGAAAACAACTTGTCCAGTGATATTTCGTTGAAGAACATAAGCTATAAAAATGGTTATCTATGTGGCGTTAAATAACAGACTATGCACAATTTGAGATGTTAAAGAGGACTGTCGGAAATACTTGGTTGAAAATACTTACAAGTTGCATATCAACAATATGTCATTGAGAAAAGAATCCTTTGATAAAACATGCAAATATTTTGCTTTCACTACAGTACAAATAAATTTGCAAATTATAAGTGGTAGTGGTAAATTGGACCATGCATTTTTTCCGCTGAAAATGATTTGCTTAAATATTTCGGATTATTTTTACACTTTTAATTTCTCTTAATCTCAACAATAACGAAAGATGGGTATTAGTTTAAACATATTTTATTCAGAATATTAAGCTCACAGTAAGAGTGTTACCATTTTTACGCCACGATGTACGTCACAGTCAGTACCCCCCCCCCCCCCGAAACACACACGCACGCACGCACACACTCTTTGGGTTGACAGCGACATCTAAAGGTTAAGTACATATTGGACGAAAATATGAAATTCAACGTACACATCAACAACATCTCCAAAGAAAAGCATCTTAAATAATGGGATTGTTTTAAAATGGACCGCAGTCTACAAAATTAGTTCGACAAAACTGAGGAACAGGAAGTTTAAAACATTTAATCACAAGACACACTAATTCGACTTACAATTCAACAGTCATTTTACAATTATTACCATAAGTCATCTTGATTATACTATTTGATATACTCACAGCATATTTTCATTGTTTTGAGAAAACTATGAAACCACAACACATTATTTCAATAGCGAATAAAGTACAGACCACGTGATGTATATTATGACGTATTTTCCCTTTTTCTTTCTTTTCGTTTTCTTTGAAAATAATGTAGAATTAAGTTTAAAAAAGACGAAAATTTATCTTCTTATAATTAATAAATTTCATTTTAGAATATTGCAACGACTGGCCAAGAAAAGTGGTAAAAGTTTTCTAAAAATAAACCTGACGTAATTAGTGGAATAAGTACTATACTGCAGTAATACTATAAGATATCCTTTCAAAAAGAAGAACACGCAGTCGGGTGTTCTTTTTTTAAAATAGAAATTCTATCAATATTGCCCCATCAATGTACTGTTTTTGCAGCTCTTGCCGACACCGCGAGAAACACTCAGTCATGACGATCCCCGGTCGCGACGTACCTAATCTTAGTCGTAAAAATTGTACTGATATAGTTCCCTTGCTTTGTGCTCAGCATTTTAAGGGTTGTTTCAGGACTGGTTGACCCGATGTCAGGATAATGTGACTGGGTGTGGTATCATGCCACATGTAAACGGCGTGATACTGAAGTTGGAAGCACTATGTCTCCAGTAGACATCGTTTCTAAATGACTGAAATACTGTCGGTGGGGAAGTTAAACCCAACAAACAAACATAACTTATTCAAGGTCAAACTATTTCTATATTTTACCGAGTTACATTTCTTTCTATTACTTATATCACTCATGGATTCAAGCCGGCCCTGGCTGCATGTATAACCAAGTAAAATCCTACTGTCCCGAGATGGAATCAAAATCGGGACCCTCGGCATGCAAGATTTTATACCTCTACCAGGCCCGGTTCAAGAATTTTTCAACTGGGGGGACCAAAGACTGGCATAAAAAAAAGTGCTTTTTGGACCCCCCCCCCCCCCCCCCCCCAAAAAAAAAAAAAAAAAAACAGAAAAAAAAACAGTGACTTGTGTACACTGTCAATTAGTGAATGTTTTGAATAGTCATCAGTTTTAGACTCAACATTATAAAAGACAGTTTTGTTTAAATCTGAGGAAAAAAAATCATTTTAAACATATTTTGTCAAATATGATGAAGGGAATACCGCGTATGTGCTGTATTAGGTAGGAACAATATTCAGTAATAAAAGATGTTAATATTTAATATAAAATCTTTAATATCCGTTTTATTTCGCACATAAATTGTGTTTTCTGTGCATTAGTATTTCGTATTCATCGACTTATCAGTAACATTGCTCAATGACTGATTACCTGATTTGATTTGAATTAGTGATCATGCATTATCTACATATACATTGCATACAAAATATGCACTGTCCCAAAATACGGCAGATTGAAATTTTCAAATTCTTTCATTTCATATTCATAATTTTATAAATTTAAAATACACCAGAGTCTCTATATTAAGAGATCATGAATACACATACATGTAGATTATTATATTCGTAAATATTAAAAAAAATTAACAAGATGATATATCGGCCTACTGTTTGTATTTATTCCTTTCAGGAAAAATATTTAGAGGAGTTAGTTTCATAAAAATAATACTTAAAAAGTTATGTAAAAAATACGGAAGCTTGGAGGTGACATGGTCGATATTTTTTATTAACTTGTGGCCACAACTTAATTTCCGAAGTTTATTTTTAAGTTACTTGTGGCCACAACTTATTAGCTTGTTCCCTCAAGATAATAACTTGTGGCCTCAACTTAACTAACTTGTGATCACAACTTAATATCTTGTTAAGACATAATTTCGAAGTTTTTTTTATTTTTAACTTGTGGCCACAACTTAATTTCCGAAGTTTATTTTTTAAGTTACTTGTGGCCACAACTTATTAGCTTGTTCCCTCAAGATAATAACTTGTGGCCTCAACTTAACTAACTTGTGGCCACAGCTTAATAGCTTGTTCCCTCAAGATAACTAACTTGTGGCCACAGCTTAATAACTTGTTCCCTCAAGATAAAACTTATGGCCACAGCTTAATAACTTGTTCCCTCAAGATAATAACTTGTGGCCACAACTAAACTAACTTGTGATCACAACTTAATATCTTGTTCCCTCAAGATAAGTTAACCAATCAGAGCTTTCCAATTTTTAAGTATCGGCCATCTCTAAATACTATATAGGGAATATGGAACGAGATCGTTTGATTAGAGAATATTTTCAACTGGATTATTTTTTATTATTCATTACAAGATTATTTTGGAGGTCTCACAAGAGAGGCATGGTATTTGCGTTGGACTGAGACAATTAATACGACTGTTAAAAGCACAGGAACTTGGTCTGAGAAATTACAGTAACTTGAGGCAAGTAGTTGATTTTATTCAGTCAGATACAGGAGCCGGACACCAGCATGGTTATCGCATCATGTATGTACGCTGCCAGACCCATGGACTTAATGTTATAATGAACTATGTTCGTTTAATTTTGAAGTTTTTGGACCCTCTTGGATCATCTCTGAGGTCAGCAAGACAACTACAAAGAAGGCAGTATTATGCACCAGGTCCAAATTTCATATGGCATGTGGATGGTTATGATAAATTGAAACCGTTCGGCATTTGTATTAGTGGATGTATCTGTGGTTACGCGGTGACTATGGCACAGAAAATGTTAGAGTTCGAGATTTTCAGCGATATTTAAGGAGAGACGATGAGAGCAACCAAAGATCATATATTGAAGGAACAAGTACAGCAAACCAGCGGATTGAATGTTGGTGGGCATACTTTCGACGGGAACATATGAACTACTGGATTGAAAAGTTCAGTCATCTACAAGACATATGAGACTTTTCTGGTGACTTCGTGGACAAAAATACTTTGCGGTTCTGCTTTTCGTCATTAATACAGGTAAATACAAGTATAATCGAAGTATATGTATAGGATAGAATCATCTAAAGACAATAAAAGATGTAGCGAGATAAATGTCTGAATAGATTCTATCCGACTAAAAATGTCACTCTAAATTTATGGAAACACTTGATCTTGTGATCATCTAATTTGTACATGTTAAAATAGAAAATAGAAAGGTGTTCTATTGAAATAAATCGCTGATAAATTTTCAGAGATTCTGATTGGCCACACATTTAGGGTGACTTCTAAATACAGTCAGTTCAACTTAACTGTGTAACTATCTAGATGTTTTCTGCTGTTGGTTTTATCTGTCTTAGTTGTTATAGCTGTATTAGAACTTCGCGGCAGAGTTATTGGAGTACTTAACTCGTCCAACGCCGTAAGTGACTTTAGCCGACATTGAAACAGCTTATATTCAGATCAGAGAGCTATCTTAGAGAAACCGTATGATAAGAATGTAAACGATTTCTGTTTCAAGTCAGCATTTTAAATTCTGAAGCAGCTGTTTAAAACGTTCTCATTTTTAGACGGACAATGCTACGCTGACATCCAGCAGACGGCAAATTGTCGCCAGACATATGTCAGCGAATGATTTTAAACACTTAATGTATTTTGGCATAAACAATATATTGCTTATTTCTGATCGTTTGCTTCATCATATGTTAATAATTATGTGGTATGAATCATCTTATTTAGATACCAATATGCTGTTATAAATGACTTATACTTTTGTTCAGTCCGTTTGTAAAGTGTTGATTTGATTCCTTCCGATTCCTATCAGACGATTCAGAAGTGTTGAAAAGATTCTATTCAAGAAAACGTATGTTACGAGCCCTTTATCTGACTTGACTTGACTATTTGAGTTTACCGTCACTTTGACAGTATTTCAGTCATATAGCGAATTACCAGCTAATTACAGGTGAAGGAAGACCCCGAATGCACGGAGTCATCCGGATAGAACCACCGACCTACCGCAAGCCAGCTGGAAGGTTTCCTCACATGAAAATCCGAATGACCCTTCTGGGCCCTTTATCGGAAGGCAGTGACGAATTACCACACAATTAATGAGATGTAGATGTACCACAAAGCTATCAGTCAAGTTTTTTCCCCTATAACAATCACATGAAATCCCAACATCAACAGCTTTCTAATAAGCGTTAATTATCATTTTGATTAATTTACTTTCCACTGAACGAATTCGTTATACTGTATCCGTCTTCTCTGCTTTAAAAATACTGCACGAAACTGATGCCCATCAGTGATTTTTATTGATGTAGAAGTTCCATGCAAACATAGATACATATACTGTCTGTTGAAAAAAGACAATTACGTCTCATTCGATTTATAATACGTTGCTACAATGGCGGTATAAAAGTTTGGCGCAGGGGCACCGTTATTTCGCTACTGGCTTAAATGCCGAGTACATGTCGTCTTTAACAATAATTTCAGACCGGCGATGCGCCAGGTCATTCATTACCAACTATATCACTTTCGAATGGCAATTATGTGATCATATGACCAATTTTAAGTTCTATATTAAATGCATGTCTTTGGACTAGTGTATTAGACAGGTATTGTTAACTTGTTTCTTGCAGTGTATTGTCCGAGTAGTGAACAGTGCTGACACAGCTATGACGTCTGATTTTTTGTTGTGTATGGTCACAGGACAACCTCTGTCATCCTAGGAAGATACATTTTCTTTTTTTTTACAGAATGAGCTTTATCTGGCCAAAGACATTTGGAACAATCATCGTATTCAGCCATCAAGAAATTCTAGAGCTCCGTATGGAAGGCCAACTTTGATGTATATTTTACCAAGTCTGTGGAACGCACCTAATTACTTGAATCCAGTTTCCACGACTGATATTAACACTTGCAAAAAAGATGACATCTTCAGGACAGCCGTTCCATGTGACAGTGACATATATGAGATATGTATTAGTTTCATGGCGGAAAATAGGCTCACACCTCCCAAGAATGCATCCAGCGCACTCAACTTGTATCGAGACATTTAAGATATTTACTGTAGTTGAGAGCTATGGTCGTTTAAAAAGTCTAATACATTACTACTTTTACCATCATGTCTGTTTATCACATTTTAAGACTTATTAATTTCAACGACACTGATTTCAGTGAAACGGTTTCAGACAATACGAGTTTTATTGATAAATTTATATCACAGTAACAATTATGTTAGGATGCCTACAGTGGATGTTCGGAAAGTTTTGACACCATGCTAATTAATTAAGGTCGTTTTTTTTGGTGACGATTTACAATCAATCCCACACTCGGTCAAAACGTAGTCTAGAAACAATGTTTAACGTGTGCATTACGAGATCTCGTATTACAAGTATCTCAGACTCAGTTATGTTTACTCGAAGCAGCGATCCGTTTAGACAAGCTGACATATTTTCTCGAAAATTTCCGTATTTTAACTTACGCACGCTAAATTGGCTGATACTATGCCTTTAAGTGAATAACAACCAACCTATTTTACGGCCACATGTCTTTAAAGAGCAAGCGTAGGATAATTTGGCTGACTGTTATTTATAAATACAATATTCTGCTACTTGTATTGCTTATGTCCTATGTTTAGAAGTGATATGTGTTAAAACTACATATACGCAGAATTCATATCTTTAACGCCCATTTTATCGACGACTTACTGGAATATAGATAGGTCGCAGTAATAGACCAAAGTCTATTTTAAGTTAGACCATGGTTATTCCTAGCAAGCCAATGAGCGCCCATTATTCTGTGCATCTATATCATGCAGACGTGATATATCTATGCAGGTGGGACACGTGCAAAGTGGGTTGAGAGGGAAATTAGGATACTATTTATTTGAGGCATTGTATACTTTCTGAATTTATTGTTAGAGGGTGTGGTTAAGAAACTTTTAAAGAAAACAATAAGGTTAAAAATACGGAAACATATAATATGGTTGTGTGTAATTATACTCACAATTAACAAGAGCTGTCAGAGGACAGCACGCTTGACTATTCAAAATGCTTGTTGGTAAATCAAATGAAATCTATTTCAATTCTTGCCATTCACATACCCTGTACATAATAATAGTCAAAAATGATATACCTAGATAGTCTGATACCCCTTAATATTTTTATGAAGTCTAAAATCAATTCCATGCCTAGTTACTGAGACATAATCATAATAACACTGTGCATGCAAAACTAATCAAAAATCCAAGTTAGAAAAGGGCCATAATTTGCATAAAATTCAGTCCAAAATTTATCCTCCTTGGTTTTTCTGATACCCCTGGAGACACTCCTTAACTTTCTAGTCAATACCACAAGCAATATCTGAGATATAAGCTGGACAGTAGCTTGAATGCAAAATATGATCAAAATTCTAAGTTAAAAAGGGGGCCATAATTTTTAATATATTCCATCAAGTGTTATCTTCCTTTAAAGTATGATACCCCTAAACATATTAAAGATGTTTCAAATCAATCCCATGCCTGGACTCTGAGATATAAGCATGAAATTACCTTGCATGCAAAACTTTAACCAAAATTTCTAAGTTAAAAAGGGGGCCATAACTTGTTATATATTCCATCAAACATTATCTACCTTGATAGTATGATACCCCCTAAACATATTAAAGATGTTTCAAATCAATCCCATGCCTGGACTCTGAGATATTAGCATGAAAGTACCTTGCATGCAAAACTTTAACCAAAATTTCTAAGTTAAAAAGGGGGCCATAACTTGTTATATATTCCATCAAACATTATCTACCTTGATTGTATGATACCCCCTAAACATATTAAAGATGTTTCAAATCAATTGCATGCCTGGATACTGTGATATAAGCATGAAAGTACCTTGCATGCAAAACTTTAACCAAAATTTTTAAGTTAAAAAGGGGCCATAATTTGTAACATATTCTATCAAGAGATATCTACATGAAAGTATGATACCCCTAAACATATTAAAGATGTTTTAAATCAATCGCATGCCTGGATACTGAGATATAAGCATGAGAGTATCTTGCATGCAATACTTTAACCAAAATTTCTAATTTGAAAAGGGTCATAATTTGTGATATATTCCATCAAGAGTTATCTACCTTGGTTGTCTGATTCCCCTAAACATATTCATAAACTTTCCAGTCAATACCATGAATGGTTATTGAGATACAAACTGGATAGTAGCTTGCACGCAAAACTTTCACCAAATTTTCTTCTGCGTGCAAAACTTTAATGAAAATTTCTAAGTTAAAAAGGGGCCATAATTCATATTAAATTCAGTCTAGAATTATCTACCTTGGTTGTCTGATGCCCCTAAACATATTCATAAACTTTCAAGTCAATACCATAAATGGTTATTGAGATATAAGGTTGATAGTAACTTGCATGCAAAACTTTAACCAAAAGCTGCAACGCCAACTCCGATGCCGACACCAACACAAGGGCAACTACAATAGCTCTCATATTCTTCGAAAAGTCAAGCTAAAAACAATGAATTTCTTAAAGTTAACCCCTCTTACCTACAGAATGTCAACAAAATAAGAGAAAAAACTCATTTGCATTTAGAAACGAATTAAGTCCTATTTATTATACTTGGTACAAAATCAACAAAGTTACCCAAAATGAAATATTACTTTTTATAAGACATCACCAGTTACACAATAAATATTTAGTTTTCTTTGGTAACATTTATTATGACTGAAGCAACATGGTGGCATACTACAATCCATTCATACAAAAAATTCTTAGTTTCTGACACTATTAGTGAGTTTTATAAAAGTACAGTCTGAGTCACTAGATCCAAGTCCCTTTCATTTACACAATGTTTTACTTATTCTGTACTGTACATTGTACTAAGTTATACTGCATCAAAAACCAACTTAATTATGAACTGCTGTTTTCGATCAATGTGGCTTGCAATTGCAATGAATGCTATATATGGCAGGTGTAATTGTCAATTTTTTTGGAGAAACATTTAATGAATGAAAAATACATTAGTGTGTCTTTGCAATACCCTATTTTAATCGTTTTTGGAAGAAATATTATATATGGTCAACATATTAAGGTAACCTTAGCCTGTTAAGTGAAGTATTTCTGAGTTGTATTAAAAATATAAATTAAAAAAAAAAAAAAAAAAAGAGGGCCAAGATGGCTTTGAAGACGCTCACCTGAGAAAAACTGTCTCCATTGCCTGTACAAGTTACTAAATTATGGCATGGTTATACTGAATACATAATAATGAAATCATTTCAATTCCACAAACCAAACAGAGCCTGTGGTCAAAATTTGAAGTCAAACTTGACTTAGAGATTATGGCTATAAACTTCAAAATGATTGCATAAGAAATGAAGATGCTAGAGTGTAAACGGTGAAATCTGGCTTCTTTATTAATTAAAGGGTCATAACTCCTGACCTAATTATCTCATATCAGCCATAGTGGAACTTGGTCTAGAGATTATGGCTATAAACATTATTATGAAAATGAATGCTTAACAAATGAAGATGCTAGAGTGAAAACAAACTAATTGTGGACGACAGACGGATGGCAGACATTCATCGATCCTAATAGCTTATTCTGTGCTCAGGTGAGCTATAAAACATTATTAATAAATTTAAAACTTTATTTCAACAGAAATATTGCAAAAACCTTGCAACTACAGATTAAAATCATAAATCTAAACTTTAACAGAACTTTTCTGAAAACTTTGCAACTACAATTTAAAATCAATTACAAAATATACTGAAAAACTGATAAACAAGTAAAGTCATGTGTGCTAAAAATCAATTGAATGTCTTCTTTCACATCACTTAGAGTGTAGTTATGGTCATGATAATACTGTCCTTCATATTCTGACTAGATTGGACTCACAGGACAATATTTAACACATACATGTTGGGAGAAATGCTACCCATTTGTAAAGAAAGTCCTAAAACTAAGTGCCATATTCATCCTCTCACAAAATACTTCATATCTGTGCAACACCAGAACAGACAATGAATTGGCACATGTATTTGCATAGGGTGTGCCATCATGTGGGTTTTCAACATCTGAATCTCAGTATTGGGGAGGGATCAAAACCAAGAGCAGGTGCAACATCTAGACCAGTAACAAACTGCAAGAGACTTTCCAGTCCATCTGGTTTTTCTGCAAACATTAGTACAGACTACATATAAAACCTGCACAAGTGGTAAGCAGGAGGCACAAACAAACTGGACATATACTAAATAATTATTACTATTATTATGAGTTGTGATTATTGTGACATTGTGCATGTATAATAAACGTTATAAAATATGGTTTAGAATGTTATCAAAAGACTGTCATATCTTCCCTATTCAAAATCAAATAGTTCAGGATAATTAAGAAGAAAAAGAATAGTAAGTTATTGGTAATATTAGTGACATTTAGCTAAAATACCATCAAGGTCTTGCAAGAAATCCCTCCAGTGAGACTGGGTTCGAAGTTCATGAATATACTGATTGCTTCCCTCTTCAGAAAAAACAGGCTCAAACAATTCTTCAACTTGCGCTGCAGTTGTAGGATTGTTTTGAAGAACGAGCAATGAAGATATTGTGCCTGGGTATTCACAAACTGCTCTCAGCACACCTAGACAAGACAGACCGTCAAGGAACCTGCAACATCATATTAGATAATACAGAATGAGATTTACACAAAATCATTAATAAACAAGAGGGCCATTGAGGCCCTGAATCGCGAACATCTGTACTAAAACATTTTGAAATCTGGCCAGTAGTTTTGAAGGAGATGATTTCTAAAGTTTTCATTTTTTTTTCCTTTCAAGTTCTACATGGATCAAGTTCCTTTTAGCAACTTTTGTGAAGTTTTATCAAATCCTGTCCAGCGGTTTCAGAGGAGATGTTGTTTGAAGCAAATTGTTGATGACGCACGACCGACGACAGACGCAGGGTGATCCTAATAGCATACCATGAGCACAATGTGCTCAGGTGGGCTAAAAATATTGACTAAACATGATATGTAAAACAAAATGGCAACATTACCAAACACTGCTTAAATGAGTAACACTTTGTCATCATCAGCTAAAATAACCACAGTTGCTAAGGAGACAGAGATTGTGAAGGACAGTTCAACCATTAATATTATAATTATGTCCAATAAGTCAGTACAAAGTAGAACAAGGCAGTCCAATCCCCCGCCGCTGCCTTGTAACTCAATTATTTTTTAACGTACAAAATGTCAAAAGACATTAAAAATGAGCTTTAAGTTTCATACAAAATAGAACTATTATAACAACTAACTACAAAATTAGCTTGAACGGTGCCATATCAATAGAAGCTTTTGGTTACTATACAAAATGCAAACATCAAACTAATGTATACTTACTTTTAAAACAGAGGAGACATGTTTTTCCTCTAATGGAAATTGCCCTGCTTCTGCCAACATTTTGATGTAGTTGACTTATGAAAAACTTTCCGTTGTTCAGAAAATATAGCATGGAAACAAAAATATCCAGGAATAAACACTGAACCATCAAATGTGACCTTGAACTTGAGTCAACATGACTGTCACCTGTGTTCTGCACATCGCCTCATTTGGGTTTATAATTGAGGCAAGTTTCATTAAAATCCTTCAAGGAGTATAGGAGTTATGGAGCGGACACAAAATTGTAAATTGAAATTGAAAGTTCAAACACTTGACCTTCAAGTGTGACCTTGACCCAACATGGCTGCAACCTGTGTTATGCACATCATCTCAATTATATTTATATTTGAAACAATTTTCATTAAAATCCTTCAAGGGGTACATGTATAGGAGATATGGAGCGGACATGAAATTGTAAGGAAATAGAAGGTGACCTTGACCTTGAGCCGACATGACTGCAACCTATGTTCTGCACATCCTCTCAATTAGATATATATTTGAGGCAAGATTCATGAAACAAGAGGGCCAAGATGGCCCTGTGTCGCTCACCTGAGTAAGATGGCTGTGTTAGGCATAATGACAAAAAATCTGGCATCTAAAAGTGTTTTTCTAACATTTGACTAAGTGACCTACATACTGATCCTACCTGAATTTGCACTCAACTGGGAATTCATGCAGTCATCATTCATATTAAGTTTAATGAAGACTGGGACAAAAATGTAGGCCTTTAGAGTGTTCACAAGGTTTTTCTAAGATTTTCCCTGGTGACCTAGTTTTTGACCCCACATTACCCATTTTCGAACTCATCGAAGATATCATGTAGACAATCATCCTGACCAGTTTCATGAAGATTGGGCCATTACTGTGGCATGTAGAGTGTTCACAAGGTTTTTCTAAGATTTGACCTAGTGACTTGTTTTTGACCCCACATGACCCAATTTCGAACTCATCCGAGATATCATGTAGACAAACATCCTGATTAAGTTTCATGAAGATTGGGCCAAAACTGTGGCCTCTAGAGTGTTCACAAGCAATTGTTGACGACGGACGACGGACAAAAGGCGATCACAAAAGATCACCCGAGCACAAGTGCTCAGGTGAGCTAAAAACTAAAAGGGGTATAGGAGATATGGAGCGGACACGAAATTGAAATGGAAATTGAAGGTTCAAACACATAACCTTCTAGTGTGACCTTGACCTTGAGCCTAAATGGCTGCCACCTGTGTTCTGCACATCGTCTCAACTAGGTTTACATTTGAGGCAAGTTTCACTAGAATCCTTCAAGCGGTATAGGAGATATGGAGGGTACACGAAAATGTTACGGACAGACGGACAGACAGACGAAGGCCATTCCTATAACCCCCCTCTCGCTTCGCGGCGGGGGATTAATAACATATCACCAATTAATGAATTTGTTTGTTGGATTTAACGTCCCACCAACAGCATTTCAGTCATTTGGAGACTTTGTCTTGTCTACTTGAGACAGATATAGTGACATGTGGCATGATACTACACCCAGTCACATTATCCTGACACCGGG